>WOGR01009060.1:0-11525 GCA_015342045.1 Leptinotarsa lineolata | reverse complement strand
TTACATCCAGCGACTCCTCTCTTCGACCCTCTCTGCTCAAATATCCGTTCGAACACTCGGTCAACTGCGGTGAGTATTCGTGTGTATAAGATGCTTGCAAACAACTTATAACACGAATTTAAGCATGTTATCGGTCTGTAATTCTTAGGAATCGACAAATCTCCGCTTTTGGGGATGAGAATATTATTATTATTATTATTATTATTAATATTATTATTATTATTATATGCAAGGAGTGTAACATCGGTTAACCTAATATGTGATTGCATCGTATTGGTACGACGGTAGCCGGTCGGGTCAATCGACCGCTTTGTGAATCGGTGGTTCAAGCCGCGGGACCGAACGATCGATTTCCACTTCCAATCGTCCAACCCGTTTTAGGAATCACACGTTAAAAGGTAAGACCTCGTTATTCCTTTGCTCGCACAAGTTTCGACTCTTGAGAGTTGTCGTTCGTAGGGGATCGACAGCTGATTAACGAAAAAACAGATTGCGACAAGGCTCAAAATGTATGCGACTATTATGATTCTTGCCTTTTGCAGTATATAATAAGTGCATGATAAAATGTTTTTTATTAACCAGGGATGGATAATCTCATTCTTGTGTTGTTATAAGATATGTTAGGTTCCAGTCAACTTAATAATTCGTCGAAACTTATGATACTCATTCAAAATTAGCGAAAAAATTTGCCTGGATAATCACATAGTTTTACAAATATAGTATAGAACTTTCCACTTATCAGTCTATCACTCCACAGTGGATGAACCCAATAATCTTTACACTTTTTTTTTCTGTTTCTGACGACGAGTGCGCAAACGACTGCCAGATCTTGAGGAATTATAAATAAATTGCGTCATTGTCACCGTAAGTGCGTGCAATCAAAAAAATTCTGATGACGTGACAGTGACAAAAAATGTATTGTCACCCTGACAAAAGTTACCAGTGCGCGCTAACTCTGCTTTCAGAAAGTTTTATATGTGCTACATTAGTATTAAACCAATATTTATTTCTCCCAGCAACACAAAACCGGACACAAAACACAAATGGTATCGTGAAATACGACGACCAAGTAATACCTATTACATGGCAAGAATACTCCACTCATGTTAGTTTTGCAAATATTGCATCTAATTTTAATACTGTGGGGTGTTGTTTTTTAAAAAGTAACCATTTCCGTCACGTTTCTACCCCTTATTTCAAAACCCCCGTGTTTTCCTTAACTGGTTCTGGATTTTTTTTAGTATCTTCATGTGAATTATCAGTGATTTCATTATTTCTTTTTCCTGTTTTCTAAAGTAAAACAGAGCCGTAAAAAGTGGGTCATTCGGAAAATATGTAAATCGTAAATAGCATTAGGAACGTTAATGCGGTCTTCGTGTCGCCGTTTTCAAACCAGTGTTTGCTTATGGAAAATTCCTGTTCTTTGACTTGGGAACACTGACAAGGCTTGTTGGAGGTTTTCCGCTGAAAAAAATGTTAGTTTTGCGAAAAGAGCGTTCTCGTTTTAGAGAAAATTCTACCGACAGTATGATTTCTAGTGGATTCGAATATGAAACTGAATAGGTTTATAAACAGGACTATTCAAATTTAGGTCTGTGCGTGAGGATATCATCAACGGTTGGAGTTAGAGAGTAGGTTTAATTGTGTCAATATTGCATATTTTCGAGTTCTATCGAATGATAACGGAAAATTGATCCCGGCTTTATTGGTTCCGGAAATATACAGAAGAATCCGAAAATTTCAAAATGATATTTTTCAACTGTATCTGCTTGGGACACTCTCAAGTTTGAGATTTTATACAGGGACCTGTATTTTTTTCCTGTTTCCGTCGTTTATGTTCAAGTGATATAGTGAAATTAATGTTTTTTATATTCTCGGTAGTTTCAGATTTTGATGATCACCAAATGAGTTATAGTTTTTTTTTATCACGGCCCTGATAATCACTACAATGGAAGCAATTCTCACTCTCGTGTATCACAGTTTATTCTGGAGAAATGTACATGGAATGTGTTGCTACTACAACTCTTTAATATTTCCAGAGAGGTTTTCCAAATAAAACTAATTCCGGCTCTCATGCTATTCAATCAGGAATTAATCAGCAATAAGAGACGCGTTTTTTTTTTAAATGAGCTGGTATCAACATCAAACTATAAATGAATATATCCCTACAATTCAAAGTTCATATGAAGTTCTTTAGGAAAATTGCATATTCCATAAACCATTAATAAAAGTTCCTACCAGTTCTTAGTTTCGAAGATAATGGCGAAATAAACTAGGTATCGGTTCAAGCATGTATATTTTTTTTTGGTGAGTTTCTGAACTAACATTCGAAATTTCTCAAGAACTTCGTATAAGCTCAAAATTTGGGAAGATAAATCCATTCACAGGACGAAAATATTTTTCTTTACTCCTATTCACTCATAGTTTTCAACGGTTGAAACTAGAGCCCAAAATCGAAGCAACCATGATCCAATACTAGACAAAACTGTCTTGACCTGCCATCAGTACTACAAGGCTGAATTGGACTCAACTGTCCTTAAATAACAAGCCTAACATAAATATAAGTAAGCATGGACATCTCCTCTTACGAAGACGCCATCTATGACATAGTTTGAAAATTCAAGCATTTCCAATACTGGCAGATATAACACCGATGTGTAAAAAAGGTTTTAGAAACCTCGATGAGAACTACAGAGGAATCAGCTTGCTTCCAAGTATTTCCAAGATTTTTCAGCTAAATATGAAAAATTTATCAATAACTTTCTTCACAACTAACAAACTTTTTTCAAGAAACCAACCTAGTTGGTTTCTTGAAATGACCTGATGTAATATTCTCAAAGGCTTGATATAACGACGAGTTGTAATGGACACCAATATATCTTGGCCCAATCATGTCGCTTGAATTGCAAAGGCTGCTTCTCAAAAGCTTGGAACACTGTTCCGAACCAGAAATTTGTACACACCTCAGAAACTTATAATGCTTCATAAAGCTCAGATCAGACGTTCTTTGGAGTATTGTTCTCATGTATGGAGCTCCGCCCCTGCCTTGAAACTGTTGGATTCCATCCAGAAAAGAGCCATCCACCTGTTGTTTGTCAAACTGCGTCAGTTTACTTGGGAATGGTTCAATAAACCGAGACCGGTCATACCAAATGAAAATTTTAGTAGAAATTAAACAAAAATTATTTTCTCTATCCTATATTTGATATGAATTTCTACAAAATAAGTAGGTCATCAATCGAATAAGTGAAATTTCACATCTTACATATACTATAGTGTGTAGCAATACCACGGAAGATATCTCATTTAATTCTATAACGAATGTTTGGAGTAGAAACTGATTAGGAAATGCTTTTTGGATAGTTCAATGTCATGCAAAAGTAGCTGATTCAAAAGTATTTTTTTCTTCCGTGTAATTCAATGTTTATATGAAAGTAATTGTTTCGAGAGGGCTTTTCTTTCCAGTTTGTGTTTGGAAGTTAATTCTTTACATGCTCTATACATCTTGGAAAAGAGTTAATTTTTGAAGTTTATTGCTTTCTTTGCTTTTTTGTATAAAGATGGAGAAGTAGAAAGCGATACCTGGGTATGGCTTTCCGTTTGAGGTCAATACTAGGTTCGGTTAATGATGCTAATTTTTATTACTGGAAATATTACAGGTTTGTGACATCAGTAAAAAAAATGTTTTTCCGTCAACCAGCTGTCGCACCCCTAGGAACAACAACCCTCAGAAATCAAAACTTGTGCGAGCTAAAGACTAACGAGGTCTTACCTTTTAACGTGTGATTCCTAACACGGGTCGATTGAGTGAGTGAAAAAAGCACTCACGTCGAACCGACCGGCTACCGACCTACATTTCATTCACTTCATAACGAGCTGTGGTACACTGAGAGAAAAAGAATCGCTTTCATTTGTAGTAATTATCAGGTTCATAATTAAAAATAAGAATTTATTTGATGATCACCAAGTCAATGAAACGCTGGAGAACACTGAATAAGCTTCAATGATATAGGAATATTATTGATATAAAAATGCTAGAAAACACAGATCCGTATTTGAAATTTCAAAGTTTAAGGTGCTCCAAGTCTGAAGACACCCTCTAAGAAAATCCCATGTTCATATCATGACGGTCAGTAGGATATTACAACCGGTTCTGGGCCTCCCCCACCACTATGAGGTAATCAGGGAGTTCAATGACCGATGCTATTATCGTGTTGATCTTTAAGAACGTGTCGGGTGCAAAGGTTGTGACGTCATTGAAACTTCCTCTGAGATCTTCGTTCGATATCTGATATTATAATGTAGGAGACATGTTGCATACACGATGAAAGCAGGGTTTCACATGTATACTCTTTACGAACTGCCGCCAAGTTTGTATAGAGTACACACACGTCTGCATACCACAAAGATCCACCAACTAATAAGCAGTCCTTTTAATTAACTCATCAAGTTGGTGAGTGGTGGGGATGGGATCACAGCAGACTAATGTGTATTCGCCTTTCTGCCCTTGTCTCTTCTGATTGCTGTGGTAGTGGTGGAAGTTGTGATATCACTTCTTTTCGGGATAGAGAGTGCACACGCCTACACTTCGTGAAGCTCCAGCGAACACTGCCTACTCCAATCACCTTCTGTTTCCGCATCCAGTTGGAAAACCTGGTTCAGTTGCCTGTCACGTCAGAAAGCTCTAGTGGATAACGCTATACTAGCGATGGGTGGTCGTTGAAACATTACACATTCTCATGGTGGGGGTGGCTCATTTTCCAATATGAAATAAATGAATTGAACGGTATGGAATAATCAGAAGAATATATCTGCAGCATTTAGCAATTCATAAAGAGTTATTCAGTGCTTTAAAGAAGGAACGACGGTGATTGACTTTCTCTGTTGAAAATTTTTCATTTTTTCCATATATTATCATGATTTATGTTGCAGAAGTAGACTCACATTAAATCACATATAAAAGGTGAAAGTACTAGAGCACTAAAGGCTTTTGTCATAATTAACAATTGATGAGGCGTATATAATGAAGAATTTGGCACTTCATTCCACACTTCCATCAACCTCACCAGATGTGAGCAATGGCAAAATATCCGAAACATGTGTAATCGAACGTATTTCAATTCAATTCAATGGAGAACATTTTCACACTTCTTAGTGAAAAGTTCACGGTTAATTTTTTTTCATTCTGGAAAGTATAGTCTTCGATTATGATATCACTCTAAATACATCCACAAAGACTGTGATTCACGAACGTATCTTGTAACCGATGTAAACGATTCATTTCATGAATACTCCTAAAGGAAAAATCATTTTTTGATAGGTATCATGAAAACATTGGAATAGACACATCTCTCATCAGTTTTGCAGATTTCGACTCCTCATCCAATCTTGATGAAAATCTTGAAGGTGTATTGAAAAACAAGTAATGCAAATTTTGGTGTACGTATGGGTCATACAGAAACTAAAAATGGACAGTCTCAAAGTACGTTTAATTGATGGAAAAATTTCATTTCAGAATGCTGATAAAGTGAAATAATATGAACTACCAGCTAGCTAAGATTTATATAATACAATCTTTCATAAAAAATCACAAAATGTCAATAACGAAAAAATTCGCCCAAACATATTCTGAGATATTGATAACAACGAATAGCCTCCAAACAACAGCAGTTCAAGAATGATTACGAAATCCAGAAAAATTCGTGGTGATATCAAATCACTATTTAACTCATCTCGATTTCCAATGAACAATAGAAAAAAATTTGATGGAGTAATCAATCGATTTGAAATGCAGAAAATGTATGATTCCAAACCTGCGTCTACTGGAATTCACCGAAAGAATTAGTCGCTCGTTCACTACTATTGGTATCTTTAATGTCAGTTGGGCATACTGGACATTAAAATGAAATAATTTCAAAACTGAAAATTACATGAAGAAGGTATGATATATTTACAAAATCACGAATATTCATCACTCTAATTCGATGCAATTATATTACTAGATTTTCTCTTATGTTAGATGAAGAGAATTTTCTGTTTGAAAAAAATATATATTTCTGCGTTTTTTGATGTTATTCAGAAAATTTTTGTGAGCAATAACCTTAATAGAATTTGAATTTAGAGAAGTGTTCAAAGAAACCACAAATTTGGAATCCATACCTTTCATAATTACTTGTTTGCACCAAAAAAATATACAGAATCGTATGATGAACTTGCTAACAGTGTCAGCAGAATTATTGTGATGCTTACAATTATTTAGATCGAAATTGACATTTTGTTTTGAAAATGTATGTAACTCAACACATATGATTTTCAAATGACAATTTCAAGGAATGAGATGTTTAAGATAAGAAAAACGCTGACCAACTAAAAAATGCAAGAATCTACCAGGTTCAACTAATTGGGAAGTTGAGTAATATTTTCTTGCTTGTATGAAGTCAGTTTTTCAATAGTTCATTGTGAGCTCTCATATTCTGGCTACAATCAGAGCATTTCAAAATTTCTGAAAGGCCTCTGTGACCAACTACTTTGAACTCTCCTTTTCTTCTGATTGATTCGGCCGTTACTTGATGAAGATCCATAGTAATTTCATGAACTACACCTTAAGATTTGATCTCTAAAAACTTCATTTAAAAAATATATTACATGTTTCGCTAAAACAGTAGCTTTTTCATAGTGAATTGAGTACATTCACTCAATTCACTATGAATGTATTGATCTTCATGAATGCGTTAATATTTGTGAATCATTTGGTTGGTTGGCAACGTTTTTGGTGTTTTCGAAGCTTATCATGTGGCGTGCTTTGGGAAAGAAATGAGGCTGGATCTGATTTACAGACAGCAAGTTGATGTTCATAGGTGTGTGGGAAGGAATTGTGGATCTTGTGATGAGAATGTCCAAGAAAGGAACTGTTATTTTCGACTTCCATTGTGAATTATAGGTAGGAGTGTAACGAGTTGATGTGGTTTAGGAATGTATGGTGAATTTCAAATCCATGAGGCCATATAACAAAGACGTCATCTATGAATCAAAACCAATACGTGAATTTAGGGTAAGATATGTCGACGGTTCTGGTTTCAAAGTCTTTCATGTGAAGGTTTACAAGGAGTGGAAACAGTAGGGAATCCATGGGGGCATTTCATTTTGTGAAACTTGTCTTTTTAAAGGAAATGAGTGCTGGATGTGCCGTGGCTAATGAGGTTGAGAGTATCTTGGGGATCGATATACTGCCGAAGAAGAGAAACAGTTTACTGCTGTTGTAGTATTTGTTCTGAACCATTCAGTACACGATGGTTGGTGCATTCTTTTTCACTTCATCTGATTTTTTCCCTCAATGAACCTTCTATTTCAAAAATTATATTTTCTACTTATGCTAATGATTTATACCTAGTTAATAAACATGTATTGGTTTGATGAAATGAAGTCTTTTATATGGTTCAATGGTGTTAAAGTCGGTATAAGAAGTAGTTAAAGTTCTATAAGTTGTTTCTTGATATTTCCCACTCAACTTGCTGCCTTTCACCAAGCGGTGGGATGAAAAACTGGAAGTGTATGTTTACTCAGTGATGCATGCGGGGGCTATTGTGTGCTACTTTTGCCAAATAAGAGGACCCAATAAAATCATAAATCCATACGCTGATATGTGTAATGATTGTGTGTCGCGAATTAAGGCAACACCATCCACCTAATCGAACGAATTCAACTCCAGTAGCAGGCCAGCAGCAGCAATACATTCATTCAGAAAACCTCATGCTCAATATTGTGGGTTTTTGTCGAAACGTTTGTATAACTTATGCAACTTTTGAATATCGAGCTACTCTACAACATTATATACATTTTTATACATACACAATAATGGATGTATGTGCATCGCAAGTAGAAGTATTTGGGAAAGTTGGAGGACTCTTTCCTAACAGGACAATTTACTTTCGTGAATACTGGTACCTGATATATGATGAACAAATATAGAGAGGAGAATCAAAAGCCATCGCACCCTAACATAATTGGATACCGGTTCACATTTTTCTTTGTTTTTTTTTTGTAACCATTGTTTTTTTATGAATAAATACTTCAATTGAATTTCGTTCGTATTATTTTTTAAGCATGGATTGCACACAGCCTACAATAAAGTTTGCAATTCCATCTAAATCATACTACTATCAATAACATTGATTTTAAAGATATTCTAGTGCTACCTTCATCATCTCAAATCTCAAAAATTCACCAGTGATTTTGATATCAATGTATTTATTCAGGTTGTAGATTTATCAGAACCTTTCGAGCACATTTTTGTTGGAAATTCTACATTTCGTAACGAAATTACTCAATTAGTGATTGGGTATACCTACTTATTGTCATTATTATTATTGTTATCACTATTTTGGTTCTTATTTAAGCTTTTGTAATTCAGAACAAAGGAAGAACCTATATGTTTTATTCTACTCCAGTTAATTAGTCATTTCTTTGTGATTGGATTCTTATGTAAACCTGAGTAATCTAACAAGTGACTAAGAAATATATTTTGAGACAGAATAAAGCATACTTTTGAACAGTTAACATCGTTCATCATCACTCAAATGTCTTTCATCTTGATGTGGATAAAACATAAAACATCGAGATAATCTAAATGTAAATAACTGATGAATCTTCATCGACAGTCGTTTAGTCCAAGCATAAGAAATAAACTGGAAGTAGTGTACGCCGGAAAAAAACCAAAAAAGTAGCAGATCGAATAGAAAGCAAATAAAAAAATGAAGGGTGTTCTGACTAGTGAATTGCTTTTTTGTTTAAATCCACTACAATGATTTGGGGATATGAAAAAGGAAAGGTTACCATCGCAGAATACCATAACTATGAACGAGATATCGACATGAACAAGGCAGCTCTTCAAAAATTGCATTAGCAAAGGCTGAAGGGTTGAAATGTGCGAAGATAAATTTCGTTCAAAAATTGCAAAAAATAAACAATTCAATCAATTTTGGAGAATGCAATTTCAGGAAGAACTTTGAAGAGTCAACTCGAATTTATAAGGTGGCAATATCAGTGAGTGATAACTGGCCAAAATAGTTGAAGAGGGCATTTCGAAGTAAGAACGATTAGCTTTTGGAGATAGTATTGTGCTATCAATTTTGTAAGTGAAGATAAAAATAAACGAGGATGGAGTAAACGCCACATTTGGTTTGGTATACACACGTTACGATTGGTCGAGTCAAAGTTCACCGCTAAAACATTTTTTTTAATTCACTTCTACACATGATCAAAAATGAAACCGCAAATTGAAAAAAACAGTCTCATACAAATACTAAAACACATCTGATTCATCAACCCAGGAATTGGTTTCACGAGAAAGGCCTAACCACTTTACATAATTTTTTTTCTCATATAGATTGACCATTCGTGTCTTCAAGAATATATGTTGTGGGGTATGTTCTGTTGATTTTAACAAATCTGAAGAGCTATTTAGTCAAGTTGGCAGTGGAGCCTTTTTCTAAGACATTTTTGTACTTGCTCATACGTACAATATCATTTAATCAAAATTTGTGTGTACTTTGTTTTCATAGAATTCCTTTGATGTCTTCATATTTAAATTTTGTTTTCGTTGATGGGTTTTATACCTATCGCACGATATACCTTGTTTTAACATAAGAGAATGGATAATGAAATAAGTTATGACAAGCGACTTGTCAATGAATAAATAACATAGACGTAAATTTTGCTGAAGGATAACCACCTTCAAAGGTTTCGCAGATCTATAGCAAATAGATCTAGCTAAATTACAACCTTTCACAAGAAGTAACAAAAAATACCGATTATACTTGTAGTAATTTATTACCACTCAAACTATATATAGACAATAGCGGGTAAAAATGATATATACAAAGCGATCAGGGGAACGAATTTTTCAATAAAAGTTTTTCATCTCTCATGCGAGAATATATCAATTATTATTCGAAATAAAGCACAATAGAGGCAGCCATATTAAAAGTGTAATTCGAATTAAAAGATTAGGGATTACCACAAATGACGTGATATTCCTCCAATCATAACGAGCTGATATAACAACAAGGTGTATCGTGCGACAGGTGTTCATTCGACAACAAAATTTTAATTTGAAGGCATCAAAGGAATTCTAAGAAAACAAAGTACACTAATTTTGATTAAATGTTATTGTACGTATGGTAAGCACAAAAATGTCTTTGAAAAAGGCTTCCCTGCCACCAATATCAAGAAGCTCTTCAGAATTATTAAAATTAACAGAACATACCCCACAACATATATTCATAAAGATATGAATGGACAATCTATATGAGTGGTTAGGCCTTTTCGTGAACACAATTTCTGGGTTGATGAATCAGATGTGGTTCAATATTTGTATGAGACTGTTTTTTTCAATTGACGGTTTCATTTTTCAGTTGGTCACTGTTTTTTTCATCTCATACATCTCATTCCTCGATATTGTCGTTTGAAAAACATCCAGTGTGTAAGCCAAATGGAATAAATTCATTATTTCGGTTACTGTACATATTTTTAAAAAATTCCGATACTCGTCAGATTGAAATTAGAATTTGACATACTTCGACAGAAAATGCTACCCCTACCCAACCCCCGTCGAATGAGAAGTACAACCCCCAATTTTTCAAATGGGAAGTATAGGCTTGTGATATATCGTTTGAAAGGTCTCTTCACTTTCTATTCAGAAATGTTATCGCTCTCAAGTTTATTGCAACAATTAAAATAACATAAACTGAAATCATGTGGTTACCGAAATTCGATAAAATACACTCAAAACTTATTGAGATATACTCAAAACTAATTTCATGTGGAGGTATTGATAATAAAAAAGTAAGCGGAAATCACAGCAATGTTCTTTTTCGATGGTATCCTTTGAAAAACTGTAAATAATTTCCGCGGCAACGTTAGTTTAAAACGCCTTGTCAATTTGTTTTGTATATTACAACATTAGTTGTCAGTATTTTAATTTAAGTTTAAAGTTCGTTAACTTTAAGTCTGACAAATGGTTAGATTAACGGAAATGTATAAAATAACAGTTTTACAAATGATTGGTTACGGAGATAAAACCCGAACACACAAGGAAGTATCTAGCCTATTTTATTCGAAATTTCCTAATTTACCGCCCATATATCAAGGATCCTAGCAAAATAGAGAAGCATTTTCAAGATTTTGGTCATGTGGGGCAGATGAAAAAGGTAGCTGCCAATGCAATGAGTGATGAACTCAAATTAGATGTGATGCTTGAGTTTGAGGAAAATCCACATACCTTGAGTGGACAGGCATCCACTGCATTCAATGTTAGCTATAAATCGATAGTAAACATATTAAAAGAAAATAAAATGTATCCCTATAAAATGATACCTACTCAGGAGCTCATGGAAGACAATTTTGATAGAAGAACTTATTTTTGTTAGCAAATGATGGACATGTTGGATAACATTATCATCCAATAAGAAGATGTTATGTTTTCTGATGAGTGAATTTTTATGTTAACGGTCATGCTAATCGGAAAA
>WOGR01009059.1:0-11525 GCA_015342045.1 Leptinotarsa lineolata | reverse complement strand
TTGGATTATTTCTTGTGGGGTCATGTTAAGGCTCATGTCTACAGGGATAAACCAGCAACGACTGATGCTCTGGAAGCCAATATTGAAGCATTTATACCTGAAGTACTGGTTGATATGTTAGAAAGAGTGTGCCAAAATTGGACCTTGAGCAAGGGCCATCTAAAGCAAAGCCGCGGACAACATTTGCATGAAATCATCTTCAAACATTAAATTATATTGATCGTTCTATCGATTCCAATAATGATTTCATCAATCTTTTTAAATTCTGTTTTTTTGAAAATCAAATCCTATACCTCTTAAAAAATCACCCGTTATAATTATAATTCCGCCAATTGAAAACAAGAACCGTTTTGGTTAAGTTATCTGAGTGTTCATTACACGAGAACTGTGGTTTCATGAAGTGAGAGGGACATGATATCCAATATCATCATTCAACTTCCTTACCTTTCTATTTCTTCAACTTCAGAAATATTGTTAATGTTGAGAATGCTCTGGTGGTATAACTTTGAAGTCAATGCTGTGAAACAAATAGTTTCCTGATTGATGTCTTAACAAACTTTGAATCCATATAAATCCGAATGAAATAATATGCAAATTTATATCATTTGATAGATGTTTGTATTCCCTCAACATTTAATAAAGTGAATTCAATAGAACCTGTTACCTAGCTTGTTTTGGGTTTTTGGTAAAAAAATACAAAAAAATCAGGTTACAGCTATCGTCAGAATAAAAAGTACATTCTCACCGAAATAAATTACACTATTCAAATCAGTTATTGCTAAAAATTATATATACTCTATATTTGTAAAAAAGTAGAAATAAGATAACGCTGAAAACGCTGGAGCATTATATTCAAAACGAGTTGAGCAGTAATGGTTCGTGTTCAAGTCATGCCATTGGGAAAAAGAAAAAAAACAGGTGGCATCAACTTCAACTTTGGCTATAAACTTATTAAAAAATATTATTACTGTGTGTACAATTCATTTGCATAGATGTACAACTAATAATACAATACAATAATACAAAAAAGACAAAGATTTTTTGGATTCTTAAAAAGATTGAACAAACTATTTTAAAAGTAAATTCCATCATCTTTTCTGATATCTACTTCAGAGGAAAAAAACCTGCACAGAAAAACCTAATATTGTGTCAACTTTGAAGTTTCAAATACGGACCTGTATTTTTTGTAGAAATGTTTTGATCGGTAATGTTCATAAAATATTTTGTGTTTATTTGTAATAATGGCGGTCAAATATGTAAAATAGTATATATGAATCTTTTGAAATGGCATGTCTAACATAGCACTTATGAATGTTGAGAGACCAACTATCTCATTTCCCTTTTTTACTATCAGGTTGTTTTGAAAGTTTCTTCCGTTTTGATGTCATGTGTTTTTGAAGCTCCATATCTCAAGGAATATTTATTCTACTGTGTCTTGGTATATACTGGTCGATAGAGAATTTTGTACTCTATACACAGCACTTAGAAATTTTTCGATTCATATCTTTCACATAGAAAACAAATTGTCAGAGTGGAAAACCACATATCAGATTTCAAGAAAATTTCTTCAGGTGTACCACAAGGTTCAATCCTTGGACCTATCCTCTACATAATTTACACCTTCCATTTGACAACCTGTTTGAAAAAACTCAAATATCATATTTATGCCGATAATACACAGTTGTATTATTCTTTTACCCCTGATTCTGTACAACATAGCGAAAATATCATTAATGAGGATTGGAACCAATTTGTTAATGTATCGAAGAAACGCCCTGGAAGTTAATTTAATAATTCCAAATGCTCTGTAATTGTATTTGAAAGAAGTCACGAGGTCGAAACTCAGCGACCTGATCCTAAAAATTGATGACACTGTTTTGCCCGTCGTAAATCAGGTTAAAAATCTGGGAGTTTTTATCGATGATGAAACTCAAATTCAAAAAACATACTTCAACATTGATTCAATGAGCATTTGGGAAAATGAAAGTATTATACCCTCAAAGGCATGTATCGAGCCTAAAAAGTGAATTACTAATTTGTGATTCGTTAATACTATCTAATTTCAACCATTGTGACGTAGTGTATCATTTTTTTCTGAACAAATACGAGCAACAACGGATTCAAAGAGTTCAAAACTCTTGTTTGAGATTTTCCTACAGTATTAAGAAAAGAGAACCGATTTCTCAGACACTTAAAAAATCCAGTTTGCTGAAAATGTATGCCAGGCGGACTCTTCATTCTTCGACATTGTTTCACAAAGTTATTGTCAATAAAACACCTCCCTACCACTATAACAAAATAACTTTTCGAAGTGAACATTAGGCGTAAAATGATCCACGTTGTTAGGCACTCCATTGAACTATTCAAAAGGTCATTTACATATACAATAGCTGAATTCTATAACAACCTAGCTTCATCCTGTTCTGTTTCCAGTTTCAGGTACGTATTCAGGTATATATTATTCTTATGTTTATACCGATATCCGCCTCATCTTCCCTCTTTATTTTTGAATAAATTGAGATATCACAGTTTAAAGCAGACTCATACAAACGGACAAAACTTTTAAAACAACCTGATATAATCATATACTACTGGACTATTTAGAGAAGAACATTTTTATATCTCTGACAAAATAATACTTTTCAGGTTGATAACACCTTGATTAATTTTCTGTGAAAAATTTACAATATATCTATCTCACAATATTTTCTCAAATTCATCAGTGTTTTCGATATCTTTTTCATGTTGGCATGATTTAATGTTAAAGCAATAATTGTTCTATTACTCTGGAACCCTAGATTGTACTTATAGATCATTCCTATATACTATAATTGAATAATGAAAATTTTCAGCTTATTGAATTTGAACTATCAATGGAGAATTGATTGTCTTAAAGTTTTCTACATGCAATAAAAAAATAATACCATGCAATAAGATGAAAATTAGCAATATATATTATGCCTGTCATCGGTTATATAAAAATCCATTACATAACATTTGGAACAACTTCTAACAATGATCAACATTCAACAAAAAGAAAATGACTGAAAGTTAATAACCAGAACCATTAATTTCTAAATGAGAATATGTAGTTATTGCGAAGTCGATAGACAGAAGTTCATGACAATATCGACTGATATTCTGGGATCACAACCACCCAGAATTACCAGCTGATATTTCACGGACATCCATTGGGTATGAAACTGAAACTCTTCAAATGATTAAAAATGTTAAAGGCATGCCACTTGAATCACGTCAAAAGATATATTTTACCTTCTTCTTTCAGCGTAGATATTGTCTTCTGCGAAAGTTCTAATTGGTTGGAAAGTCTAGAAGCAGCCAACAGACCTTGGTTACTTTCTTCAAGTTGCGATTTGAGGCTTGATATTTCCTTTTTGAGTTCTTCCTGGACTTGTTTCTCGGCAACAATGTGTCTACGAATTCGCTCCGTTTCTTTGAAAACATCTTTTTCTTTATCTGTGAAAAAGCATCAATACATATGTTTACTTTTTTACAGATTACTAGTAAACATTTACATTTGAAACAAATGTGATAGTAACTAACTCAGAATAAGTTATATTAGAGCAAATGTTCAAAATGAGAACTAAATAATACTATAGGCTACGTTTTTAAAAGTTATCATCGTGAGATGGTTTTTGGAGTAATACGTTCTATTTTTAATCTAATTGCATAAAAATAATGAATTTTATAATTTTTAGAAACTTAAAAAACAAAAGCGATTTCTTAAATCAAATGAATTTCACTGAAACATATGTACATATTTTACAGTGAAATAATCGTTTTTTCCATCAGATAACGACTGGTTAATTAGTCGATAGAGATGCACTGATGAGAATCCAGAAAAAATTCTACAAAGATGAACAAGTTTCTTGCTATGAACACATTTCTTTAACAATTCTCAGTGTGATAATTTACTAAAAGTTAACAACTCCCCATTAATCTTAGATATCGGCTTAAATAGTGCCAAGAGCCCAAATAAATACAGGGTCATCTAGTTTCAACTGCACTCAAATATCACGTGTGACAGTTGATTATTAACAGAAAATATTGCACCGATTCAATTTCACTTCACCATCAATCTAATGGCATTCTTTCATAATCCCGTATTGTTGTGAACATGTGCAGTTTCCACGAAGCTGGCTGCTTTTTGTTGTTTATTCTCCACTAAGAAAATAACAATTCAACAATTGCATAGAGTATCATTCCTCGAACAAGGCTGAAGCGAACGATTAACAACATATTTGTCATCGCTCCAACTACCCGTAAACGAGGTACTAGGATAAAGGGAAAGGAATTCGTTTTTTAATTATGGGAAATCGACTTCCTGTTGATGATGGGCACTACCTTGCACTGACGAGAGGCTAAATAACCCGAAACTGGTCTACAAGTGTACTCGTTCCAATAATTGGTAATCGATTTTGGAAGTTGTATCGTTCACAGCATATGCAAGAATTCGTTCTGTGAAGAATCCTGCACTGACACCTGTCGGATATAATCCAACGCCATTCGTGGTATTAGCCAGGGGAGTAGTTATTTTCTGATAGGTGTCAGTCCATTAACCTACAGACTGGCCTGAACGAATTGTTCTTTTAAATAATTTGATTAACAGCCAGTCTTCAAGTATGCACCCTTACTGTATCTGAAAATAATATGAGAAACGAGTGTATAGTGAAACACGTGTTTCAGTTTTGTAATCTATCAAGCTGATATCCCACAACAAATTCTACTTGAATATGGGTTTTCATCAAGTATAAGTCAATTCCATCACATACCTTTTCTGAATTGTTCCAGGACGAATTGTAAATTCGCCAGGGCAGCTGCTTGTTTGTTATTTTGATCCTCTGCATCCGATATTTGCTTCCTCAGCAAATCCCTCTCGTTTGTAACTGTTTGTAGCTGCTTCTGTAGAGACTCCACTTGCTGATTAGCTCTAATACTAACTGAAGTATACATTGTACTGGAACTTTTCTCCCTTTCTTCTATCTCAGTAACCCTGGCTTGCAGGGAAGCATTTTTCTGCTCGGTCAGAATCAGCTCTTGTGTATAGTGCCCCTCAAGTTCTACTAAGTGGGCTTGCAGCCTATCCAGTTTTTTTTGCAATGTCACTTCCCTTTCTGAATGTGCAGACTTTTCTGATATTAGCTGTTGAACCTTCGACTGTTCTTCCAAAAGATTTTGGGCCATCACTTCGCATTTCTGTTTCAAAAAGTTATTCTGGTCCGTGAGTTTTTCAATTTCTTCATTTTTTACTTGCGACTTTTCTAAATTACGGAATTTTTCGGCTTCAACAGTCAAAATTTGGGTCAATCGTTGTATTTCATTATGGTAGGCCACACTTTCTTGATGTTTTGTGGTAACTATACTAACTAGTTCGTTTCTAGATACTGACAATTCTTGCACTTGTTTTTCAAGCACTGCACATGTGTTCAAAGACTCATTCAACTTGGCTTCAAGCTGCTTTTGTTTGTCCAATTCTGCTTGCATATAATTTTTTTCTTTCAGTAGGTCGTCATATTTCACTTTGAGATTATCATAAGAATCTTCTGTTTGTATATCTCCAATCTGTTTTTTATCCTTTTCCAAAGTGGGTAGTTGGTCAAACACGATGTCTTCAAATGTTGCAGGTTCTTCTTTCAGCCCTTGTCCATCAATATTGTCTTTTGAAATAGGTTTGTTGAAACTTTCTTCATTTTTCATAGTTACTAATTGTTCCTCCAATTGTGTAACGATGCGGTTGAGCATTTCGATTCGTTCTTCTCTTTCCAAAGCAATTTTTTCCAATTCTATTTGCTTTTTGGTATGATCATCGTTTTGAGACTGAAGTTCCTCAAATTTATTTTGAAATTCTGCTAAATTCTGAATGGTTTGATTGAGCGACATTTCAAGGTTGTATTTGCTCTCTGATAGTGACACTGCCTCTTTACTTTTCTGTTCATACTGCAATTTTAGGCTAGTTTCTGCCATTTTTGATATCTTTAGCTTTTCCGTTAAGTTTCTAATTTGAAGTTCCAAATCTTTTCTTTCAACTTGTTCTGCATGCAGTTTTTCCTCCGCGATCACTATTTCGTTTTTCAAATCGTCAGTAATCGCTTTATTTTCTTCATTCTCTGATTTCAACTTGCAATTTTCGCTATTAAGACGGTCAGTTTTCTTTTTAAATGACTCTAATTCTTCTTTCAAACCATCAGTGTTAACGTGCAATTCACTTAGCTGATAATCTACATTCTCATAATCAGATTTAACTTTTTCTAAAGAAAACTTTAGCTCTCGATTCTCATCGGTAACGGCTTTTAGGTAATCTCTAGCCGCTTCAAGGTCACTTTGCAAAGAATCGTGTTCAATTCGAAGTATGTCATAATTGTTTAGTAGACGTTGATGATCCAATTCTTTTTTGTCAATAATATTTGTATCTCCATCTGAATCACCCCCTTTGTTATTCATTTGTTGTCTCTCGTAATCATCTATTATCCTTTCCAAATCTTCAATTCGCTTGTTGCTGTTGTCTAGCTGGGATTCAAGCAATACAATGTTATCTTCATTAGATTCCGATATCGTTTGGAGTACGGAGTTGTTCTTGCATGCCGCTAAATCACTAATAAGCAAATCATTATTTTTAGCAAGTTCACTGCATTCATTTTCATACTCTTTCAGCGACTGAGTTTTCTTCAAAACCTCTAGACTTAGTATTTCAGAATTGTGCAACAATTTCTCGATTTCGTGGTTTTTTTCTGATATAATATTGTTCTTTTCTTCGGAGAGATCTATGACTTTCTTCTCTAAGGATTCACACTTATATCGAAGCTCTAGAAGAATTTTCATTATATTTTCCACTTGTTTACTGAACTCGGCAGCCTGAGGATCATCTTCATAGGAACACTGTTGTAGATCGGAAGGTTTATCGCATTCTCTGAATTTTTTTATATTTTCACTAATTATTTTAACATATCTATTATGGAGTTCTAACAACACTTTTTTATGAATAGCATCTACTTCTTGATTATGTTCTTTAATATCGATTAACTCTCTTTCCAGAGTTTGGATTTGGTCTTGAAGTGTTTCAACTTTGTTTTCGTCAGTTGTGGTTTTGTATTCACGATTTTTCAAATATTCTAGTTCTTCCTGTAGGACATCAAGTTGAGCCTCATGCTCTTTTCTAATGTTATCCAGCTCAATTTCTAATTCACAATCCATTCTACCATTGGCTTTCAGTTGTAACGATTCATTTTCAATTTTCAACTCATCTTTTTCCTTTTTCAGGTAATGTATTTGATCCTGGTGGTTTACAATGAGTTCTTCCAATTCGAAAACTCGTTTTTCGAGTTTATTTTTATCAGTTTTCAAAAGTTCCAGTTCTTCTTGCCACAACCTCATTTGTTCATCGGTGTCGCTTGATTGATTTCCAGAATTTTGAAGTTTCAAATCTTCTACTTCTCTTTTTAAACTGTTCACTACTTGTTCATAAGTTTCTATATCGTTCTCGCTTTTTTTCTCAAAGAATTTCAATTTTTTTTTTGCTTCCTGTAGTTCGATATAAATTATCTTGTTCTCACCTTGTAGCATCTTGATTTTTTCGATATATTCCATATTTTCTGCTTCATTTGCCTGTTTAACGTCATCTAACATTTTTTGTAATGTTACATTTGAGCTTTTGAGTACACTAACCTCTTTCTTTGATTCATCCAGATCGAAATTGAGTTTGCGATTTTCCTCTGCTAAGTGCATATACTTTTCTTTATATTCACCATCGCTGCTGACTTCGCTTTCTCGTTTGAGCTTTAGTTGAAGCTCCTTTAGTTCGCTTCTCAATTTCTCTTCTATAATAATAAATTTTTTGTTTTGCTGCTTCACCTCAAGATAATTTTCTTTCGTATCGTTCAACTCATCTTGTAGCTTGTCTCTCATACTGACCACCTTTGATAAGTTCATTTCATTTTCTGAGTCAAGCTGTTCAAGTCGTAACAAGAGATCGCTCTTCTCGCTTTCGAGGGATGATACCTTATTTCTCAAGTCGGATAAAGTCTCTTCTGAAGTGACGGAGGCTTTCTGTTCCGTCGTTTCCCAATTCCAGTTGCCATTTGATTCGGTGATATCATCTTGTTGAGTCTGAAAGAAAAATACATATTTTACGACTGAACACGTGTTCCACCAAAAGAATCAAATTAAATAATTCCCAAGAAAGCAGTGACAACTCGGAAAATTTAATCAGTAATTCAACAATAATCACTCCCTTTGGTATAATACTGATAAAGGAAAGGTATACTATTAATAACCATTCGTCAAGTCTAACGGTTTCCTGTACAATATTTTCCGAGGTATTCATAACAAAATGGTACGCCTGCTTAACTTTGGGCTCATGCATATGATAAGAGGTTATTATCAAATGACTGGAGTTTTCATTTACATAGTTATCAGCAATTTCTGTCCTAACACAAAAGTAGCATATAATGTTACTGATGTGCGTTAACAATATATCAGGTTACAACTAATACTGTCCAGTCGTTGGAAGGAAGGCGTTTCGAATATTTAAGCAAGAAAAAAGTGAATGATCTTTGATCATTTTATACCTCTTACATATATACCGAGTGAGTGTGAGAATAGGCAAATCCGTTTTATTAGGAAATAACAAATTGAATGAGGAATACACAATTTGAGAGAGACAGTATAGGAAAAATTTGTTTTTAACACACTAATATCAACTTCACACTCACAATCTTTAATTGTGAGTGTTTTTATTAGTTTTTTAAACTATTATTTATTACAAACTTTCTTTTAACTGGCAATGTTTGTATGTATGTTAGTTCATGTCTAATCATGCAATCGAATTTTGAAGAAGTTATCCTCAAGCGACTGAACTGAAATTTTGCATACATGTTTAGTTTGGATGAAAATGCATGGTTAACTAAGTAACGCCTTAGATGGCGGACCGTTTTTTTATGTACTTCCGTGATATATGGGTATCAAATGAAAGAGTTTTTTGAAAAAAATACGAAAAAAGACATAACGTCAGTCTCTATCCAATATGGCAGTCCCTCCGAAATGGCGGACTAGTTTTTTCATGCACCCCCTTGATATGGGTATCTATTGCAAAGATTTGCTCAAGAGAATACGTAAAATGAGGTGACGTCACTCTGAATCCAATATGTTGGACCCCACAATATGACTGACTATGTTCTTTCATGCACCTTCATGATACGGATATCAAATGAAAGGGTTCAATGGGGAGAATCAAATTAGCTGAAAACGAGATGGTCGCCATACCAATATTAAAGAGTTATAAATCGACAAAGGTTAGGGATAGTTTGGTGGTGTCTAAACGCAAATCATGCAACAATGACGCATTCAATTGTATGAACATGACTAACGAATATGTCCAGAGATTAATAAAAAATGAATTGATAGTAATTTTTTTCAAGAATAAGCTTTTTTTAATATGCTCTAAAAAAAAGAAAGTTGACTTTGAATTTAATCAAACCCCTTAATTTATTAAATTACACAATGCATATGATATGAAAGCTTTTTCGTGATATTTACCTCTGTAGAAACAAGAATTCAAACTTGACCTTGACATAAGTAGTTTAAAAAAAAAATATGTAAATCTCCCGGCAAGCTTTAGTATCATATAAATTGTGTAATGTGGTAAATTGGTGGGTTTCATTCAATTCAAATTTTTTTTTCTTTTTCAGAACATGAAAATGAATAAAGCTTATTTTTGAAAAGGTTTTTTATCCATTTACTAGAGAATTAAAACAATTTTGTGGCTCTTCCAGATTCAGTTTTGCCGGAAATGGGTGATATGGGCCATTCTGTATATTTTGATATTTCAAAAATCTCAAAGAAATTCTGAATACCTTTGACATTATTTAAAACTTATAATGAGAAAAATACCAAGTCTTTCACAAGTTGCTGATAAAATATATTAGATCTATGCATGTCTTTTCTTACACTACATAGTTCAAAATTTGATGTAATCCGTCAACTGGGCCAGTTGATTACTATGAACAATACTCAAGGTACAAATAGGAATTAACATCAATTAACAAACTTCTTGAGAATGGTCAAGCAGAAATATTAGAAGGCTAATAGGAATGCTAAAAAATGTTCCGTTTTTTACTTCTCTAAAAATTTACCTCTTTGAATAAATAGGTATATTCCAAAATATTTCTGAGAAAATTGCATTCACGTCATTCAAAAAAAATGCTCTATATTGGAAAAGAAAAGTTTTGGCTTTCTACTTGTCCATCTTTATACAAAAACTGTGGAAATCTTCCAAAGAAAGGAAGAAAGCAATCATTTTCAAAATGAACTCTATTGTTTGAAATTCTCAGTAAGGTTACAAAAACCAAACAAGATAGGCGATACATTTTTAATATCCCATTACTGGTCGCGATGCATCAAAACGAAAAAACACATCTGCAGTTCCCATAAATGTATTTGGTCCAATACAAATGCCTACTGCCTAAATTGATAACAACTACAATTATGAATGACGTATCAGCGTAATTACTAGTTTGTAGTTTTTCCTTTTTGAAGATACCGGTTAACTGTAATGCTGTGAAATTCTAGAAAATGGTTTTTGTAATGAGTTTTTGACTGAGACAGAACTTGAGTGTTTTCCAAAAAAATCAACAACCTCTCTGTTGAAAGTTACTTATTTTGTGGATAATTTCTTTGTAGGGACTTTTTTCATCTGAATTAATTTGCGATGTAGAAGTTACATAGAGCCCAATGAAAAAAAAGTAAAGTAAGTAATATAACAGACTGTCTACTTAATATACGGTGAATACTCATACATAACCAATTTTTATTAAGGACGGCATCGTCAGTAGAAAAAAAATTAAGATTGAAGCGCTGAATTAAATATCGACTCAGATAGTAAACTTTAATAAAGACGTGTTCGAATATAAGTTGAGTTAAACGTCATTAGTTTAACGATATTTTCAGACTTCCTGATTTGCAGGTGTAACTTCACGTAAGAAAAAAAACACATAATTAAAAAGCATGAGGGTATTTAGTGTGAGACGTGGGCCTACCTGACATGCCGTTTCTGTTTCATTTGTTCGGATACATATTCATAGCACACGGTCATATAACATACGGGTCACAGGAAATTCGACGACTGCCCAAGTGTTAACAAAGGTTAAATATTTGTTTCTCCGTGTATTTATTCCAGAAAATGAATAACCGTCATTGAAATTTACAGAGTGACCCATTGCACATGGTGGTCTTCTAGACGAACCATAAATGATTTTGACATCATAGCGTTTTTATACTGGTTATAACATATACTTCACTATCAAATATAAATTGTATATGGTCTATTCCTTTGGGGAAAATAATTCAATCACATTATTTGTACAAACTATCTGCAGGTTACTGGTTAATGTTGAGGCAGGATTTTTCATCAATCTGATGAAATTGGGCATCAGCTACTTATAGTTTAAATCTTGGTGTAATTAAAGATGAGAAGAATGAAGTTCCCTCGAATGATAATAGCCTCACTATTG
>WOGR01009058.1:0-11525 GCA_015342045.1 Leptinotarsa lineolata | reverse complement strand
GAGATGAGACTGGCCTGAACGAATTGTTTATTTAGATAATTTGATTTGAAGCCAGCCTTCAAGTATGCCCACTTACGAACGTTTTTTGTCCTTATGCGAGGTCTTGAGCCATGTGGGACTGCAGTTGGCAGGCAGGCAGATGGGGCGACGTTGTTGGACGTTCGCTTCTGCCTTGTTCGAGGAATAATACTTTGAAAGGAATTCGATTTTCAATTATTGAAAATCATCGACTTTAGGTTGATGATAGACACTATCTTGCACTGACGAGTGACCAAACAGTCCAAAACCGGTCTGAAAGTGTGTTCCAATAATCAAAAATCGATTCCGGAAGTTTTATCGTCAACTGCATAGCAGGAATTACTTCTGTGAAGAATCCTGTACTGACAGCTGTCGAATATAATTCAACACCCTTCGTGGTATAAGCCAGGGGAGTAGTTGTTTTCTGATAGATTTCAGTCTATAAACTTACTGTGTAGATGAGATTAGACTGGCTTGAACGAATTTTCATTCAGATGATTTGATTTAAAGCCAGTCTTAAAGTATGCCCACTCACTATAGGAACGAAAGTTCTATAGAAATATCATATGGAGCGATGAGGCTAAGTTTTCGAATCGTAGGATATATAATAGAAACAATTTTCATTATTAGAGTAGACATAATTCATATCTTGTCCATCCGTAAAAACGATTCAGTATTAATGTTCGGTGTGGTCTAATCTAGAGGCAGAATTATCGGTCCATTTTTCTACCATGGTTCTTTGAACGAACTCCATTAGATTAATTCAACAACAAGAGTGTTGGAAGAGTTTTTCAATGATTTTGACCTGGAGGCTCGTCAGATGATCTACTCTCAGCAGAATGGAGCACCAGTACATAATTTCAGTGACATGAAAAGAATGTTGCTAGACTGTTTTAGAAACGGATGGATTGCTACAAATCGTCCTGTCAAGTAGACTTCTCGGTCACCAGATATGACCCCTCTATATTTTAATTTTTGAGCAATTAAACAAGTACTGTAATGGAAGAACGAAATAAGTCAAACCTTCTATGTATCAAAATGTGATTATTTATAATTATCCCAGTCTATAGCATATCGCAATTCGTATTCGTTTCATCGTTCATATTTCAAGAACGGCTTGACCGATTTTTATGATTTTCAATTTGTTGAATTTGTTAATGACTAATTAGCAGACAATAGAGGTTATAACATTTCTGTCGTAAAAGAAACAAAGTAAGCAATAACTTACACAGTGTTAATCACAACGCCGTGAGCAAGAAAATCGAATCTTCCACAACGGAAACCATAATACAATTATTGCAGAATATTGCCAATTGATCCACTGCAGATGAAAAAGACATCGCACGAGAGTAGTGCCGTGGTCAATGTTGACAGGTCTACTGTTTCCGCAGTAGATCTCCTGTTTTGGCTCTTGAGCTAAGTATTATTTTACTATCTCTAAGTGGAAATCTGCTGATGCCTCAGTTTACTTTTTATATCGATGATTGAATTACTGTGGATACCAGAAATAACATTGTATGTAGTATATTAATTCTACTAGAACTTATTTATATACCTATTGATGATGCGATGCGCGGTTGGCGAAACACTCGTCGAGAAAGAGAGAGCATTTTTGTTCTGGTGACGGAGAAATGTTATGAAATAAAAGCAGTTTGTGAACAGTCAAAATTTTATCAAGTCGCAAGCAGTCAAAAAGCCTTCAAAGCGTCCTGAAGTAAAATTATCTTTTATCATATTGCTTTTCCACTGTCAATACTCAGTATTATTTCATTCGGTGAATTTTCGGTTAGTGAAATGTTTCTGAATGGTATTTTTTCAATTCTGCATTTGGGATCAATCATGTCAATTGATATAAACGACTCTACCTTTTCCATGTTCGTGTTTTTCAAAACTGTTCATTGTGCCATTCACAATATGGAAAACATTTAAACCCCTATAAACACCACCCCAATAAAATCGAAAACATCGGAAGTGGAGAGCTCATTCGGAAAGTGAGATTGTACAGAATTTAAATCCGTGATAAAATTTCTACTCGAATTAACTTCCAACCGGGAAGAGCTTTGAATACGGCTTGATTGCATTCTCTCATTAAATTAAGGTTAAGACGAGGGTAAATTAATTTTATATTCCAGGTAGTTAGGAAAACTTCGCAGACTTTTAATTACAATAAAATGAAGAGAAAATTCAGAATTGGGAGTTTCATTGCTCGCCATAATTTGCTTCTAGAGATATTAGTGTAAAGAAAATTACCTTTTGAATAATGTGGTATTAGAGGTATTAGCTTTGAGATGATTCTCAGCTTCTAGGTATAAGATGATTGCTTTGAAAATTTGCTGTATAATGAATGTCTGAAAAAACTTACTTTAACTTCTGCTGAGGATAATTTTCTGTTTTTATGAATTGAAGACAAGACTTTGCAGAACACTTTCTTTTGACATCATGGACAGCTGAAACAACATCCAAATGGTTTGCTCTATTCAAAGTGGATTTGTTTTCATTTCCAGATGGTTCAGAACTTTCTACTCAGTCATATTGGTATTGATCTTACGTTGAGAATTAGAAAAATATCTTTATTTTTTTCCATAAGTTGCACGAGTTTTCAAATAGTTTCAAATAAAGAACCAACTTTATGTAGCAGAGATAAATGGTGAAAACCTAAATTTCATATGGATCCTATTGCACATAGGAATAAGAGGTAATATAGAAGTTGATGACCTAGCCAAATGAGCAGTAGGTAACCAACGCAATTTCTGAAACTATAACCAAAACGATGACAGGCGACATGCAATATTCAATTGCATGGCAAAACCGTTCCAAGGTTCAACATCAAAGCTAAGAGAAGTGGAAAGTTCCGTGAATCCATGGACTACATTACCTAAGGGACCAAGTAGTCCTGATTTGTTTACAGTTAGGCCACACACGCCTTGCTTACGAGTATTTACTTCAAAACAAGAATGAACCAACATGCGGAGCGTGCCACGTGAATCTCACTGTGGAGCATATCCTTACTGATTGTCCGCTCTTCAACCAGCAGAGGAGTCATCATAGAATACCATTATCTTTGAAGGATACACTAGACTCTAATTGTGCATTCGATGAATTATTGTGTTTTCTGAACTCTGTTCAAATAACGAGTAAACTATAGTTAGAAATGTGACGCTAATAACCATTGTGGTTGATATGTTTTATTGTAAAAAAAATTGTATTTCCAAATTCGTTTTTACAGCCAATTTTGCTTTTCTGGGCAACCTGATTATTTCCAGTGAGTACAAGATATCCATTGCACACACATGAGAGTTTCTATATTGGTCCCTATGAAGCAATGCATATCCATGAAATGTTTAT
The DNA here is from genome assembly GCA_015342045.1 of Leptinotarsa lineolata. Taxonomy (NCBI): domain Eukaryota; kingdom Metazoa; phylum Arthropoda; class Insecta; order Coleoptera; family Chrysomelidae; genus Leptinotarsa; species Leptinotarsa lineolata. The sequence continues at coordinate 8,162 of WOGR01009058.1, read as the reverse complement.
CATCCGAGAATACAAAGGTGGACATTGAAGGGATATCTATAGAAGGTCTGTCAGCATACCAAGAATGGATATCCATGGAAGGTTCAGCATTGAACCATATGAAATCGTCATTCACTATGTATTCAACACATGTTTCAAAAGTAGCTAACGTTTCGAATGGATGAGTGGATGAATCGGTGTACTCATCAATGAAGGCTAGTGCTCGTTTAAACTGTATCTATCCAACAAACAAAACAAAACAAACAAAGATAGATGCGTGATTGAAGCATGATCACCACACATATTTGCATCTATTGGGTGAAATGAACAAGCCCCCTCACGCTAGCCAATCAGATTCAACTGCAATCGACTGGCGAACTTCATTGTTTCATGTGTTACGTTTTAACGCCTGCGGTGTGTACATAAACGGTATTTTGAAGTTCAAAATATCTCAAATGTCAAGTACTGTTACGGCTGAAAAATTGCTGATTTGTGTACCTACATTCCGCCTAAATGATGACAAAAAATTCAATTATGAACAATAACAAAATATTAAATTGAAGCAAATCCTTATTGTCCTTTGACGAAATTGTGAGAAAAGTATAAAACATTATTGGAGTGTCTCCTTCAAGTATTTATGGATTTATGAGAAAAATAAACAAAAGCATTTTTTTTCAACTCCAAAACCATATTCCTCACGAGAAAAAATTATCGAAAATGTAGTCGATTTTGATTTGAACGTTATGGGAAGGAAAGTATATTATTTTATTTTGAAACAAAATGTCAACAATAGATTCAGTTCTAAAAGTTGTGAACGATGATCCTGATCTACCAAATTTCAAAGGGTAAACATTCCACAAATTATTATAAAAATTGGGATTGAAATTTAAGAAAAGAGAAAGAAATATTTAATTGCTCAAGAAACCAGAAAAAGTACTGTGGAGACGTCAATATTTAATGATTTAGTTGACAGAAATTCGCTGATGATCATTATTAATGAATATTCTTGTGGAAGCAATTCTTCAGCATCTGATTAATTTGTCTGAAATGACGAAAGAATTATTTATTGTTATGAGTCATGCCCCAACGAAAATAACGACGGCCGCTACTATTAGCCATAAAGCAACTGTGACGTGGCTAAGAGTGTGTTCATTTTGAATGCATGCTAAATGGAAGTAACGTCTCAAATAAAGTTTGTGATGAAAATTTTATAACTATCACAGGTCTGTGATGAAAAAATTGTAGTATATTTATTTAGTGATTTTAACAGTATTTTGTGTGCAGATTACGGAAAAAATAGTAAAAATAATGTATCACCTATAGACAAGTCACAAATTTCACCTAAAATTTTCTTATTAAATGGGTTTTTAGGTTCGGTATGGGTTCGATGAACCAAAGAAATGGAGACGTTTCATCGTAAGTTTGAAAGTTATACTTCTTCATAATGGAAACCAATATGCTTCTGTGCCTGTTGGACACTCAGTCTATTTGAAAGAATGCTACAAAAATCTTGGATTTGTTCTTAATAAGCTCAGCTACTCTGATCATAAGTGGACCATTTATGGAGACTTGAAAGTTATTCCAATGTTACTAGGTCAACAAAGTTTCCATGTTTCCTATGTGAATGGGATAGCCGTGATAGGCAACAACACTTTGTCAAGCAAGTGTGGCCAATAAGAAAGAGTCTTATTCCTGGAGTTGAACATTTTGAAAAACAAAGTTTAGTGGATCCTTAAAAAATCTTACTTCCTCCACTCCATATGAAGCTAATGAAATAGTTTGTGAAAGCATTAGACAAAGAAGGAGATTGTTTCAAGAATCTTTCTGAAAAGTTTTCTGGTCTATCCGATGCTGAGTCTTCGTTGGGCCTGACATAAAAAAACTTTTAAAAGATGAACTAAAATGGAAATGAAAGAAAAAATGCCTGGAATTTATTCACGTTTATTATAACAGGCTTTCTTGGAAACAAAGAAGATCCAAACCACAAAACTTTGGTTGCTGAATTGATACAAGACTACAAAATGTTGGGCTGCAACATGAGTGTCAAAGTTCATTTCGTTCACTCACATCTGGACTACTCTCCCGAAAATCTAGGGGCTGTAAGTGAGGAACAAGGAGAACATGATGGCAGACTACTGTTGGATATTAAAAAGGGAAAATTCACAAGAACAGATCCGAAAAATTATCAAAAGAAGCTTTGACAGAAAAATAAAACGTTTTTATAAAGACTCACAATCACTTCGCAAACACTTGTGTATCACTATTATGCTTAGTTTAGCTATGTAGCATTATTTTCTTTACTTTTTCTTCATGTGAAAATAATAAAAATAAATACCCAATTTCTCGTTTTTTTTGTACTTTCTCAATCATTTTATCCTTATTTTGTAGGCAAACCTTATGTGATAGATAAAAACAATTGTCATTTTTGACATCAGCGCAAAAAACTACATAAAGATCAGTCAAGGAAATCAAAATAATTTTTCAAAAAGTGTTTTTGCAGACCTAAACAATTTAATCACTACCATTGATAATAACGAGGATACTATTGTTTTCAATGTACCTGAGGTTTGATTGACTGTAAACATATGTGATCAAACTCGTTCAGATCTCGCTCCGTAATATGTAGGTGCTATATTCAAGATCTAGTGGAGTGTTTTTTTTCAGATTGCTATTAACGCAAATATGTTATGAACGAGTGGTTACGTGAGTTGATATGTGTGTGTTATTATATATTTTCTTTTATATGCATATTCTATGATGATCATTAGACGCTGTTCATCATACTAAAAATTTCAATCATATTTTGTTTTCATTTTCCGAAACGTTATGTTCATACAACGACAACATTGGTACTGTCCGTTATTCCCAAAATGAAAATAAAACGTTTTTCCAACTTCTCCAGAAAAAAATCACCGGTAGAGCGAGAAAGAAACAGAATAATAACGAAAGAGCAAAAGAAAACAACAATCAAGATTTCTGAAATGTACCAGCAATCATCTTCGTATATGCATGGGGAAGGAGACGTTTCCTACGTAAACCTCCTCATATCTGTCACTGCATGCCACTCGAATATACGACCTGACTGGAAAATCAAATATTCCCGACACTTGTTTCAGCAATATCAGACGAATGGAGGCAATTTCATTTCCGAATGCCATCACCGTGTTGCCTTGCTACTTCGTCAAATTTTATTAGTGGCAAGGATTTATTTTCAATCTGTCGGTTGTGCGTGAACCTTCCCAAACTCAAACTCGGAACTTTTAAATTGGTTAGTAGTTGAGTGAATTGTTTCAAAAGATTTATGGTCGACCGAATTTGGTCTAACCCACGTTCAAAACTTGTTTTGAAGAACATCGGAATCGCTTTTTTGTGGAGGCCATTTATTCCTTTGAGGATCAAAGTGAGCCTGGCTATAGTTCGAGTGGAGTTTATCAACAAAAGTGTTCGAGGCAAATTCTCCCGATCGAAATAGACGAGTCGTGAATGATTCATACGACACAAAGTACTTTATGAGTTTCTCAGAACAACAAGAAAATTTTGAAGGACAGGAGAGAAGTTTTGAAACAAAGTAGAAGTAATTACTGAAACATTTGTAGTTGAATTATTCTAAAGATATCATTGTTCCTACCTACCAGTCGTTAAAGAAAAGTAAACCAATACAAAGAGAGTATAGACTTGACCCATGATCATAGGTTTAGTACATCCAGTGCATATCTCTTCCTCCATCCACAACAACCTACCTGATTCGATATAGAGGTTTATAATGTTCTTACAGAAAAGGCTTATATCTGGCAAATCAACATTGTCACGTACAACGTATATAAACCGCTTTCTGGATTTGTTCAGAAAACTGCGGTTCAGAAAACTGAACAATGTTTACCCAAAATGAAAACTGCGTGACAGTGTGAAAACATGAATAACTACTCAACTTGGATACTTCAGCTCTAGCAAAGCTCGAAGCTTTTCTGTAGAGAGTTTCAAAAAACTGAGCAATATGAACGAATGACCCTAGCCAGTGCCCATAATAATGTAGCCAGAGGTCTCAACTGATATCTAGAAGATCAGCAGGTCCTGAATTATCTTATCGGGGGATTGATTTTTTTTTCAGCCCCTGATATAGAATTTGTCGACTAAGGAAAATAACAGACCGATACTATGCTTGATTTCGTGGGATAGATTGTTCATAGGAATCTTCCATACCAAAATACCATCTGAAATTAAATGAATGTAAAAACGGAAATGTGGGCAGAACGAGGCAAAAATAGGGGTTGTTGGATACAATAAGAATCTGTTCATTAACAGATGCACTGAAGAGAAGTAGTAGTCTGGTTGCCTAGTACACAAGTGTCAATTCACATAATGACATTCCGCCTTCATCAAAATTTATGACTTGAGTGATTTGTAATTTCGAACAGAGCCAAGTTACGCTCACATATAATTTTGAATTCATGAACAATTCATCGAACAAAAAAAAGAGGAAGGCAAATTTTCATAGTTTTTTGCTCTCCGACGATTTTGTCTAGATTTAAATGTATGCAATGATTTTCGGGATATTCATAAGTAAAAAAGATCACATAAATATTTCAAATCAGTAAAGAATATGACTCTTCACGTATAGTCAATGGGCACACTTGAAGACTGACTATAATTCAAATCATATAGAGGAACAATTCATGCAGGCCAGTTTCAAACTCCCTACACTGTAGGTTGATGGACTGACACAAAACAGAAAACAACTACTCCTCTGGCTAATACCACGAAGAGCGTTGGATTATATCCGACAGGTGTCAGTGCAGAAATCTCTACTGAAGTATTTCCTGCATATGCTGTTGACGATACAACTGCCGGAATCGATTTTCAATTATTGAACGGGCTCACTTGCAGACCGGTTTCGGGCTATTTGGCCCCTTGTCAGTGCAAGAAAGTGGCCATCATCGAATCGATGATATTACATAATCAAAATTCGAATTACTTGTAGTACATCATTCCTCGAACTAAGCTGAAACGAACAACAAACAACATGTTTGTCACTGCCCCACCTGGTGAACGAGGTACTAACCAACCGTATATCCGAAATTCGCCCAATTTCTTGAATAAGGAAAGAAAACTCTTCGCGTATAGTCAGTGGGCATACTTGAAGACTGGCTATAAATCAAATCATATAAAGGAACAATTTGCTCAGGCCAGCCTCAAACTTTCTACACTGTGAGTTAATGGAGTGACACCTATCAGAAAACAACTACTCTCCTGGCTAATACCACGAAGGGCGTTGGATTAACCTACAGTGTAGGGAGTTTGACACTGGCCTGAATAAATTGTTCATTTATATGATTTGATGAATATGAGTTATGCAGTTAATCAAATCAATACGCACTAATCACTCTTCAACATTTCTGGCTACGTATTAACAGTAGATTATTTCTCGGAAGAACATCTATCAGATAAAAATTTCAAATGATATCCGTCCCAATTTTGAATACATAATAAAGGCTATCTAAGCTAATATAAATGTAAAAGTTTGTGAGGATGTATGTATGTATGTTTGTGGCTGTTTCAAGCCTAAACGACTGAACGGATTCAGATAAAACTTCACATAAATACAGCTCATACATCAGAATGATATGTAGGCTACAATTTATAAAGTTTTTGTGTAACTTTGGTCATAATATAGCGATAAGTATTAAGTGAGTCGGGAAAATTCTTGCTCCCTGAGAGCGTACAAGATGTTGATGAGTGGCTACTCCTCAACATTTTGCACGGGTATATTACTGATTTTGAGTGTTGTTTAATTATCAGCTAGACCCAGAAGACTGGGGTTGGAAGTTGGTCGACAATATATCAGAACCAGTTCAGACTTTACTTCCACCTGCGCCGGAAAACTGCTGAACATAATTTTTGCAACTGTAAAAAATGATGCAGGGCTAGGTGTGGTTGCAAAGAAATTGGACTGTTCTGTTCTCTAGCATGTACAAATTGTCAAGGCCGGTCGTGCTCCAATGTTGGATCATCAACAATTCACGCCAATTCTATTATTTTCAACCCTTGCCAATATCTTTTATCATCCAAAAGTTTCAAATCAAACAGAATCACAACAGATCCATAGAATAGTTCTACCGGGCAAACCTCGTTGAAAAACTCGCTGAGTACACTACCTCAAAGGTGGCGTGGAAACCTGTCTTTTACTTGTTATAATGTACAACTCTCCCAACGTTTTGAATCATCATATCTCAGCAACGGTGGCTCTTAGGAAAAAATATGAAAATATTTTTCATAGATAATTATTTGATCTACAATTTTTACCTGAAGTAATTTTATGATAAAACTTATCGTTTTACTGAAAATCGCGAAAAACCCGTTTTTGTGATTTTTGATCCCGAGTAAATTTTTTTTCAGGTATTGGATTGATAAGGATTCTTTAGATTCCATTTTTGATAGTCTTTCGAAAAATCATTACAATTTTGAGCTGGGTGCAAATTTTTGTACCTTCATTCCTATTTTTTGATCAAATTTGACCGGATAATTATATCAGAAAGGGAATTGCGTTGAGAGAGAGAAAGAAATATTTGTTGGAACGAAGTAAAGTCCGTGGTTTTATTATTATCCTGGCATTATTCAGTTCAATATGATCTGACTTGGTCTTGGAAGATTAAATGAATCATCTTATTTAAGGTAGGTAATGGTGAAGCCAGTGTTCTATTGTGATAATTAACAAATAATAATACTGATAATCGATTTTATTTCCAGAAAATCACAAGCATATACATTTAAATACATATGTATGATAAAATATACATGTCTGACAAAAGGCAGAATTCTCAGCAGGAGTTGAGAAGCAGCGCTCTTCCACTCAACCTACGAATCAATTCCAACACATGGTTTTGATGAGCAAATCTTGAAATTTATACTTCAGGTTGGAAAACTCTATAGAAATAAATCCCCAGATAGTCACATAATAAATAGAGAAGAAAAAAACAAACGCAAAGATGAAAAATAAATAAACTTCCCTTATAGAAATATTCAGGTTTTATCTCTTCATTTTTTTCTTGAGAAGAATGAATTGACATATATTTCATTTCAATGGGTATAGCATTGTAAATGATGGCTATGTTATACGAAAATAATGATTTGAACAACGAGGTTTTATGTTTCGGAATTGAAATGTTAGTTTTATAACGTACATTGATATTGTGCTTGTCATGTCTGAATATCACCTCATTATATAAATATGGAGGTTTCTTCATAGTAGGATTTTATTTTGAAGGCTACATCTATGTAAAATCCTGTGTATAGATATAGATCGACTTCAAACTGCAGAAGGCATTTCCCATAAGTTTAGAAATGTGTTTGATATCAGTCTCTAAAGTAACCCCAAGACTTTTCTCCGAATCGCTGAACAGTAGTGGGTGTTCATCAATTCGCAGTGAGATTTGACCCTAGATCCGAGTTCGTACCGATTTTTTTCCAACTAGCATGGCCTTAGATTTGAGAGGATAAAAGCTCAGACAATATTTTTTTGAAATTTCGTGTGATCTCTGGAGGTCCTCATTTATCTTTTCACATGCGCATTGCGTATCAGTCTCAGCAAATTCCTGGTATACGTTGATTTCATCAGCGTAAAAGACTTTCACAATATGCTATCTACTCATGAAACTGTAACGTATAGACCATAAAAAGTAGCGGTTCCAGTATAGATCCTTGTGGGACCCCTGTATTGACTGAAGTTGGTAGTGAAGTCTCATTATCAGTGATTACAACTTGAAACCGGTATGACTGGTAATTTACTATGAAGCTTATGGAGTTGTTAGCGAGTTCAATATAATGAGGTGAAAAATTGATAATTGATGGTTCACCCTATCAAACGCCTTGGAGTAATCCAATAAGACTGAAACACAAAGTTGGTTGTTATCAATTGAATGAAAAATATTATCTGTCACTCTCAGCATCGCGGTTGCACAACTATGATCTTGCCGAAAACCCGATTCCGGGAGAATGTTGAAATCAGTGAGATTCACACGTAATTGTTCATTTAGAATTTTTCCAAGCACTTTGATGAGGAACACAAAATATTAATGGGTCTGAAATTGTTCTAAAATTGTTAGTTCCGTTAACCAGCTGACGAACGTCAACCCTCAGAAGTCGAAACTTGTGCGAGCAATAGATTAACGAGGCCTTACCTTTTAACG
>WOGR01009057.1:0-11525 GCA_015342045.1 Leptinotarsa lineolata | reverse complement strand
TGCGCCTGGGCTGCCGGTCCGGTTTCGCACCAGTTGCTCGGGTAAGTGGTGGCGCAACTCACCAAAGGCCTCAGGTGTTGGTGGCCTCCCTGCTTATCTTTTATTATTATTATTATTATTATTATTATCTAACTTTGACAAAAACATCTTTTCTCAACATCCAACCTGACCGACTAAATTGAAAACCTCATATACTTTAGAAACAAGGTAGAAAAAGGTGCGATGATATAGAAAAAGATGTGTGAATAAAAAATATGTGAATTGCAATCTTTCATACAAACTTTGACAGGCTATTTCTTGAAAACTAATTGAGTCCGACTAAAAATAAAAAGTGTTCTGAATTCGTTTTGAGATTCAACTCAGTACACCTTGAACTTCACTGTTTAAAAACTCTTACAATTGGAGAACAGCGTCCATGTGGAATAAACTTCCTGAGCGATTCAAATCCAATGTGAATCACTACTTTCGCACAGGCACCGCTCTCGCGAAAATTCGTGAGTATTGCAATAAGTAATATTTTTTTTTCACAAATGACATTTGAAATATTGAAATTTAGAGAGAGAACACCTTACCAAATAAATACAACTGCTTGACACATAAACGTGCACCAACAGTTGAACAAAAGCTCACGTCAATATTTTTCAATATTCTATTCATCCATGTCATTTATTGTTCTCATTTTAGGTATAAATGTCATAATCGAATGGAAGTTAGAAAATTCAAAACGTTATAAGTTCCTAAGTGATTATTGAAAAACATAGTTTTTGGTTATTAGATAATTTTTTAATTCCAATAGTGAAACTTGCATTTTACAAAAAGTGATTTGTGTTATATATCTAAACACCTGACAAATTATGGAATTTCAATCTAATTTTAACAAACTTGGCAGTAAGTGAAAGGGAAAGGATAGAAAAAGGTACGGAAAAAGGTGTGTTCAGAGATTGGTTAGGTGCTCTTTGAAAATATTGATAAGAGTTTTGTTTCTGAATTTGTACAGAGCAGGCACAATCTGAAAGAAACTTGGTATGATTAAATGGTGATTAAAGTAGTTAATCAGACAAACTTTTTTCCAGATGGCTTCAATAACCATTATGCATCACTCTAGTAACCAATTTCAGATTCCATATATCACATCTTTTCAAAATTGCGCAGTAAAATCGGAAATGCCAGCAATCGGTGGCAAAAATTATTATCGTTCACAAGGTTCAAAAGTTGTACATCCATAGCAAGTAGGTACCTCTTTTCCTCTACATTTAAGATTTTTCGATGAATATTTGTCTAGCCCAGATTTCATGTTCAGTTTCGCCAACCTCGAGGAATGATGTACTTCTCCTTCTGAAATGGAGCTTGGGGTCATTCAAAAAGAGGTTTGGGGCATGATTCTTCCTGATAATTACTAATTCGATGTTTTAGTTTCAACTTTTATACACAATATACTTTTTTAATGAAAAAATTAGGATGAGTTATTTCGGATCTGTTTTTTTTAAATTGTTGACAGCTTTCGGATGAAGACTTCGCTGTTGCCAACTCAATTTTGTATTGAAATAAGAAATAAAACATTTCATTCACTAAATGCTCGTTTTATGAATCAGATTGCAGTGGTACAGTTGCTGCCAAATTCTAATCTTGTATGTTATATGAACGATACACCTGGAATGAATTATTTAGTAGCAGGATTTAGGAATGTTGTAATGTTTTCTACAAATTGGAGTGGTATTAGTCGACGTCATTGACGCCAATGTTGCATGATTGATTCATTATTTGATAGCGATGGCAACAAGGGCCTAAATATAAAACTTTCACTTAGTTTTTGAGACATACTAGGTACATATAACGACGATTTTTGCGATAGAACTAGAATGGTTATTTGCAAAATGACATCAATTAGAGATTTTTTATTTTTTTTGTTGAAAAGTACAAACGTATGAATGAACACAAATACAAAATAACTGAAAATTAGGTCAGAAAAAAAAAATATAAAAAATCCGAATCCATGTACACTAAGATCTTTTTCTAGAGGTTGACAGAGTACAAAATTAACTGACATTGATGAATACAGCAACTACCATATCATATTCAAAAAATACATTTATTCTGTTCGGTAAGAGTGTTTATTCATTCACTAAAAAAGCTTCGCCTCATTCACCTAATATATGAAAGAAAATCGCAAAATCATCTTAGTTACATCATTTATAATTGATAATAGTTCGATTCATTTTCATTATGTTTAATATGTAGAATTTGGTTGCGTTAGGAATAGCAGTATTCTTATTAAAATATTTGAAAAATTTGAGAAAAAAAGTCAAAACTGAATAAAATGACGACGTACTTTTTGTTAGGTTATGACAGTTGTCATGATGCGTGCAAATACAATTGAGGTTACGACATCATAGTGTTATTAATGCCGTAAGCGAGAAGACTGAATCTATCATAACGAAGCCGTCATGCAATATACTGCGGAATATTGCGAATTGATTCACTGCATATCAAAAATTAATTTCTCCTGAAGAATATTTCTCTTTCAATTCATAATTTGACTCTGTTGGTAGTGCAAAGATTTTTGGATCCCGTGGGATGACTATTTGCATTTTGAAAAAAGCTTATCCAAACAATAATGTGACAAAAACGTAAGTGAATAAGAATTCTTTTTCAGTTCGTTACATACCATATGAAAAAAATAACTTCAGAGATCTGCAGCTTCTCTTCTGAATTTTCATTAGAAATTTCATGAAAGAAATATTTGCCATATTTACTGTTGAAAGATTATTATCTGACTGAAAAATGCTTCATTATCACAGGTGAACACAACACAGGTATTTACCAAATTTACCAAATCATGTGATCTCCTCAAAGTGAATCATGGCAAAGCCCGCTGAGATGCAAGCCACTGCTGATAAGTGGTTCCATTTTCTCTTACATTTATTTACCCGCAACGTTTGTCACTCACACTCATCTGTAACTTTCAATCTCATCTGGAGGTTACTGAATATAATTATTTTTGTCTGGCTTTCCATTTACATTTTTGAATATTTCCGATAAATATACCATCAGAATTTTAGCCACCCAGGAATACTTCAATCTCATCTGGTGGTTACTGAATATAATTATTCTTGTCTGGCTTTCCTTTTACATTTTTGAATATTGTCGATAAATATACCATCAGAATTTCAGATATCCAGGAAAACTTGTGAGGCAAATTTTTTCAAGACAAGTTTGGGGTAAATTGTATTTGCAACAACTGCAACATGCGCAGTTGCAATGGGTGCCGATTTGGTCTTTCAGATTCTCCATGTCTTACTACTTTCGTATTAATTATTAACTGAAATTTTCAACGCCCTAAAATACCTGCTCAAAATTTATTATGAACTTTCGGAATATAGCTGTGTTCGTGGCTTCGTTTGCATGGACTTCAGTTTTTGAGTTTTCCCAGATTTTCTAAAAGCAAACAGTTCTCATGTTTTTACCTATCTTTGAATTATGAGTAAATCCTCATACAAATTATAAATTTTGTTAATAAAAACGTTAACCACTCAACCAAAATTCAAACCAAATGGAACTGAACAGAATTTTTATAATTTTTTCAAAAAATTTTTGACGTGATTATTCAAATTGACACGACTTAATTATTTATGAACCGATGGAAGCGAATCAGACATTAAATGTTAAGTGAAGATTACTACACTATAATAGTGTAGGTAAATCGCACCCAAGATGGTTAAGTCGTTTTTGAGCTTAGCTCGCACAAACACAAAGATAGTCAAATGGACAAAAATTCAAAAATCATTGTTTCGAGTTCTATTGTGTTATAAACGACCCTCAACAATAATTTGTACCGAATACCTTTCATGTACAGGCAGCGATCAGCTATATTTTTATCATACGTATTGATTCATGATGATAACGGTAAGAGTATTAGTTTTTCGAATTCCTATTAAATCTTTTAACATCATTGTCTGATATCTGAGAAAAAAATTAAAATTTTGCCTTACATGTGGCAATTTCGTGTAAACAATTATATTCTGATTCCTGGGAATAAGTAAAGTATTTATTGAATTTTTCAACAATTTCTCTCACGTTGAATTCTGCTTCAGAACTCATTGGTTTGGTTAATCAGCTGTGGCATGTAATTTCAGTTGTTTATTCTCTGATGAAAATAGTTTTGTTTTTACTATTTTGGAGCTGTTTTTTTGAAATTGCTGGCCAGTTTCATTATAAGCTCTACTTCGGCTATTTCTGAATACAATGTTACCAATTCAATATTATTCAAGGAATTATTTTAGTATTGAAAATGTCTGACGGAAAAAGTTTGATAGAGTACATAATGGTTCTATGAGACATATCGTATTTGGATAGGTTTGAATTTATTACGAATGTAATCATCTGAAAAATTCATGTAATAAAAAAAGTGCATTTATTTTCATATTGATTGGGTAAGTGCTTGAAGTTTGAACTCTTGTCAAAGAAATACAACACAAATCTGAAAATTTGGTTTCATAAAAAAAAACATTAATGTCAGATATTTGTTAAATTTCACAAATTACAAGATTTGGACTCATTGATTTTTTTTTGAAAAGGAAACCTCAATTTCTTATATTGAATTCCTCAGTTATAGATTTTGAAAAGTTCATTTGTTAATTCATTAATTGGGTAGTAAACAAGCCCAACTTTTTCAATGCTACTTTCATCTTTGAAAGTAGCATTGAAAAAGTACTATTAAACCGATCCCAATTCAGTCTGTTATGAACCTTATTCGTGGCCTCCAGATCTCTCTCACCAAACCAGAATGCTCCCACGGGGTTCATTAATTAGACAGGAGAGCGTATGTGTAATCTAAACCTCTTGATTAGTAATTAACTTCGATCGAATCGTATGTCATGACCAGCTCATTCCGTTTCTCGTTAATCGCTGACTAATAGAGAATTTTCCCGAGACACATGCCAAAAACAAGACGCCCATAGAAAAAATAAACAAACGAAAAAGTGTATCATTCTAAAAATATTACCACATTTACAAGTCTGTTCTGCAAGATTTTATTGACGCCAGCTATACTGAAATTTAGCACGTGTCTTAAATGGAAAGATTCATCCAGTATGGTACTAGCCCAAAAAATTATTGGAATCGAATTCTCGTAGAATAATAATAAAAAGGTGTTATTGTGAGTTAAAACATTTTGATTGACGAAGAATTTGCTCAAGTGTTATGGAGGCCACCTGAAAGTTTACTCTTATATATTTTGGCGTAATACATATTTCATTAAATTCTTCTTGATTTCTGTTTCCAACTGTAATTTTTTCCATAGCTTCACTGGGATATAAAACATTTGTTTTTGTCAGAGAGGTGTTTTGGCAGCATGTTCGGGCATCCAAATGAAAAGAAAAAACAAGTGTGCTATCGTTATGAAAGCAAAATATTGAATTTGTGATCTTTTCAATAGATCATTGATGTACGATAGAAACCGTGTTGTAGATAATATGGACCTCTGTGTAACACCAGCGTTGATATTAAAAGTATTCGAAAGAGAACCATCGACAGCTACTTGTAGGAAAGATTGTTGAGAAACGTGGAAAGCCACAACATCGAAGTTTAATGAGTAAAACCGCATGCCAGAAATATCAGGTCCTATAGCCCGAGATTCTCCGTGTTTAACGATTGCAGTGTTCTGAATGTGGGTAACCTATGTAACACTAGGTCACCTGTTGATCGTTGCCTCAGAAATAATATTGATGGTCGCTTAAAATATTGAAACATTCCAGATGATGCCTACTTGTGCGAATTCAATGACGAATATTCGAGTACAAGCTTCAATGATCTTACAGAGGAAAGAGTGGGTGGTATATTTCTTTGAAAGTCAACTGTAGAGTGGGATGTAAATTCAGCAAGTAAATTTGTTTTTTTAAACGCTTTTGTAGCTCTGACGTATACTGTTAAAATATATGTAATATTAATATTTTATATTTTGACAATGTATAAGTCGGTAATAATATTATACTGGAAGTTGAGGTTCAAACAATTCAGAGATAATTGCCTATATTTTTCTTCAACAACTGAACTTTTCTTTACATTTACTTTTATGCATAATGGAAATTCCAGGATATTGACATTATAATGACCCACTTAAAATAACTATTATCTTCTTGAACAATAAGCGAAATCGCATAGGCTGTTCAATACTGTATGCTGTAGGATATTATTTTCTGCTACAAATTCATCGATAACGAAGGTGAAGCCAACAATGGAGAAACAAATTTCCAGCATTTTTTGGGACGAAAAAATAATTCTTTGCCAAATATTTTCCAATGAAGGTAACAGATTAGCAGAGCTTTCTCATGAGCAGTGAAATTCTTGCTGCTGCTGCAGTAACGAGTAAATGCGCAAGCTCACAAAGAGATTTGGTTGCAAGTGCAGCAGAATTTTCAATGCATATGCAGTGAATTTCAACTTCCAAGCAGCAAAATGCATCATTCATCATTTATTGTTATTATTATTGAATATCGATTGATATACTGAAAGTTTGGTAGCTACTTAATAGAGAGTATCGGAATTTATATTTCTCAAACTGTATTTAACAATTTTGATGAACTATCGACTGGAAATACGTATAGGCTAGGAAAAGAGGGAATTTTCTGCTAATACTGGAAAAACGAAAGAATATTCTGTGTTTGGACAAACAAAAATTTTCGTTATTGCAGACTATGAGTGGGCATATTATTTTTTATATATGATGTAATTGGCCGATACTTGATGAAAATCCATAACGTATTCAAAAAACACATGTGTTTTTTGAATATAATATATTATTTTTTATATTGATACGACCATATTTACTCAGCAAAGAGTTTCCAGATGACAGAATCATTTTCAGTTATATTTTCTTCCTCATATTTCGTTATATCTGGAATTTATAAGCTAGTGGGTTAATGTAAACATGACAACTGACTTTAACAACCAACTTTCATGATGAAGAATCCTTTGGCAAAGTGGTCTTGCATTGAATTGGACATTCTCATAACTAATCCACCTCCCTCCCATTCAGCAAGATATTCAATGACAATTCTAGAATTGGGTGGGGGCGCACCATCTTGTTGCCAATGAATTGACAAAGTTATACAATTTTGATATCCTACTTATTTCATTGTAATATATAGTATTTGTTTATTGTTACTTGGCAATTCAGCTAGTTTCATGAAACTTGAATGTATTGACGTAGGTATAATATAAGCTTAGCGATATAATTTCTTTGAAAATTCTTTCTGATTTCTGAATGTATTCCAATTATTACCAGAGAGGAGGCACCCCATAAAATAAAAATGAATAGTGACCAGATGAGAGCTCGTTTTTGCATTGATGAATATTACAATTAATTGCTGCTCATGAAGTTATAAAATTCGTAGTAGTTGCTGCTCGGTCAGTAAAATCTGTCAAATTTACCTGTATAGTTAATAAAGACTCCTGATTCATTTCAGAACACCATTTTATGATAGATTGAACCTTTTTTACCATCTGCTGATAATGAAGCATAATTTTGTTGTTAGTTTCTATTTTTGCTGTTAACGTGACGCGATCTTAATTCAATGATTGATAAGCTTTCAGCATAACGGATCTCAGGTGTGCTGTATGCAGACTTATGACGTCAACCAATCAACGTCTGCCTGCGGATGAACATGAATGTTGCAGATATATGCCCCATTGATAAATCTACCGGGACCTGGATCTTCGCACCCAGTACGTGTATGTTCTCCTAAGAAACCACGTCAAGAACATCTTCGAGCAAATTCGAACGTACCCTAACCCAGCGCTGCGTGAGCTCCACGACGCACTGAAAAGAGACGAACAAAAACGTCACTCCCGTCACCAGTCAGGAACAGGGGACCACCATGCAAACCCTCTTCACAGTAGTACAACACAAACAGATAAATAGGAAACAAAGCTCCTCAGGCTGAGTGAGACACAAATGAGGTAGATATCAATCTTGCTGAAATGTCAGCAGCAGATTGAAGACCACTCTAAAATCAGCAATGGAAGACGGATGAGTCTATATCTGCAAACATTAACCTGGTGAGGACTCTCAGGATATTCAATCCCAGGAGGGTCATAGTGGAAACGACTTATTTCATTATGAATAACAAATAGAAGGGAGGAAACAGCAAGTCACATAGGTAGCCTATTCAAACAGTTGGACATTTTGTGTAAATAAAATGCAGAATATGGTTAGGGTTCCAACACAACAGATACTAGTGAAAAAAGAAAAAGAAAGATATCATGTCCAGTGGGATTAGTATAGGTATGATCCTGATCATAAGTACAGGAAACAATCACTTTTTCAGCGCTTTTTATGTTGTTGTTGTTGTTTAATATACAATTGAGTTTAATCCGATTATCATTGAAAGATGTTTCCCTTAATAAAAAGATATTTCTGCATTATAAAAATTAGTGTGAATTCAGACAATATGTAACTACTCATATTTTCGATTTTATCACACGAGAATTATCTCAAATCAAACCTGGAATCACATGCCCCAGTGAATAGGTAAGCACAATCTCAAGTGTAGGGGTATTCTTTATTAGAAGTTTTTGGCACTAGCAGAACTATGTTTACGTCATAAAAAATGGAACTTTTGGGCTGTAGTTTGCGGAATCTGCTTCAAAACACTTCGTATATTCATTTGGGGGATTTATTTCGGGAGTGACTCTCTTCGACATCGACACGACAGCTGCTCAGTGCGTATCTGTACTTGGACACATATGTTCGTCACAAATGTCTTTGCATACCACGATACTCCAAATCGGTAAGGGGATTGGCACATCGTTCGCTAAAATTGAAAAATACCTGCCGTTTATGTAAATTATCTTTATTGAGTGTTAACAATCGAAGGTCTGGTGTGCTCTGAATTTCAAATAGGAGATGTAGAGCTAGTACGCACACTTGGTAACGGAATTTCTCGAAGGAGTAATTCAATAGGTAATCAGGAACTGAACATTTCATTTTCTTCAGTTATCTTGGTAGTTACATTTTGAACAAAAAATAAATCTAGGTAAAAACTCCAGAAAACACATTCTGGTATTATTGAGTAGAGCTGAAGTCTCTAGCTAGGAATACATCTGAAAATATATCACTATTTTTATTCGAGTTTGAAAGCCGTCGATTTTTGGAATTTTTTCCTGGCTTTTCGCTGGCGCAGTGGTTAGTTTCTTCAGAGGTTCGTACATCTTGAGTCATCGGAGAAAAACTCAAGATGTATGAATCTTTGAAGAAAAGCTAGTCACTCGCGCCAGCAAGTGTTACTGAAATCCTTAACCATTTTGATCTAGAAAAATATCACACTAACAAACAAAAACCTAACTAACAAAAACCATAAGGCTGCCATCTTGGACGAATCATAAAGTTTTCCATACATCAAGATGTATAAGAGTAGGTACATTATAACACAGAGAAGAAGTAAGTACATTATATAGAATTTACTGTTGTCTAATTGACACATTGTTACAATATGTATACAAACATATATAAAACCTAATTATAATTAGGTTAGGGTACGACTAGGTTTTAAATACGAGGGTCGTGTGATAATTTTCTGACCTAACAAAGACACAAGATGTTTTTTCAGTTTATTTTCTTCAACACAGTCTCCTTTTAACGCTATACGAAGATGATTATCTCTCATTTGATGGAAATCTCTGTCCTCCGGGCGCAATTTTCACATGAAGAAACAAAAAAAAGTCGCTTGGGGCTAGATCTGGTGAGTAAGGTGGATGGTCAAGCAATTCAAACCACAATCTGTGGATTTTCGCCATTGCTACAATTGAGGTGTGAGATGATACGTTGTCTTGGTGAAAGCGGTTTTTTTATTTCGGCAAATGTTGCCGAGTTTCCGCAGGTTCTACCTTTAGCTTATCAAGTAATGATGCATATTATGCTCCTGTAATGGTTTTTCCTTTTGGAAGATAACTCCATGACTATCCCACAAAACCGTCATCACCACTTTTCCAGCCAAAAATAAACAGTTTTTGCTTTTTTGGAGCCCGTTCCCACTTTGCAGTCTACTGTTTGGACTGTATTTTTGTTTCGGTCGTATAATTGTGTATCAGAGTTACATCTACATTTATTATTCAGTACCAAAACTCGGGTTAATTGCACCTAAACTGCGCCAACAGAGCGTTGGAAATATTCATTGTTTTGATCTAATGTGAGCAAACGCGGCACCCAACGCGCGGACAGCTTTCTCATGTCTGCATGTTAATTTAATATGTAACTAACACGTTTTTTTGACACGTTCATAACCTCTGCTATCTCTCGCACTTCAATTTGGCGGTCGTCTAGCACCATTTGATAAAGTTTGGCGAGGTTTTCGTCGGTTATTGCAGTTTTTGGACGTCCCGAACGTTCATCGTTTCCCGAGCTCTCACGGACACGTTTAAATTCATCTGCGCAAAATTTCACTGAGGTAAATGATGGTGCAAAGTCCTCATACACAGAATCCAACTCATCTTTGATTTACGAAGGAGTATTGCATTTCAAAAACAAATATTTAACTACAGTTCGATACTCGATTTTGTCCATTTTCATAAAAACTTTGTCTAATATGGTCACATGAGTACAACATACTGTAATTGATGAAATTTCTCTTCCTAAAATATGTAAATATGTAATTGCGACCAGTTCTCTGCCCTAATGGATAACAGAACAGTTTGGAACTCTTTCAGTTTCAAAGACTAATTTCTCTGAGAAAACCACAAATGGATATTGCGAGATGGAAAAATTTTCTTTGATTCACTACTTTCTGAAAAAGCATCGATGCTGGAAACTTGATGTCAAACTAAATACCACTAAAAAAAGAAATTAAGCAGATACATGATAAAAGATTGCTTAAAAATCTATAAAAACATTCAATAGCTTCTGGAATTACATACGGATGACCTGACACTGGTGAATACTGAGTGTTATTTAGTTTTGAATCCGCCTATACAGAAAATTATGTCATTCGACTCGTAACCCGAAGTAATTTACGATTTGAGTCAAATTTTGCAAATAAAAAGTTTGCAAGAAATAAATAAGTTTGATGAAAAACCATCAAATATAAATATTATTGAACAAAGAAATACATGCTCTCAATAATGATTATTTTAATAAACAACTTTTTTAAAGTTGAAGGTTCACACAATTGAAGCATTGAGAACAAATTTTTGCAAATGCCCCGTTTATTACTGATAGATGCTACGAAAATTCTTACTGGCAAGCAATTTTCATATTTTATAAAACTTTTTTCATATTTTAATGCATAAAAACGCATGTGATATTCAACAATTTATTATTGGCATCGATATTGAGTAACCATTTTAATGAAAAATCTATTATTTTTGCTGCTTTCCATATTATGAAAAAATAAAATATGATTTGTGTAAACAATTTGTTATGAATAGAAAATTTTTCAGAATGATAAATTTGAAAACGACAAAGTAAAAATTCAATCGATTGAAGAAATGTCTTTGATTTTTAGTGTACGAGTTGCACGAAATGGTAATAAATG
>WOGR01009056.1:0-11526 GCA_015342045.1 Leptinotarsa lineolata | reverse complement strand
GGTCTGGGTGAATTCCTAGAAGCAAAGGTGGATTTTAAATACATGGCGGAAGGGTTTACGTAGTTAGATGAAAAAAACAGAACTGTCTAAGGTGCACATAAGGTGGAACGAAAATAAACTCGGAAGTAATTTGCTAATTCCTTCATTTCGAAAATATACTACCAAACTTCCGGAATTTTCATAAAATATTCCAGTAAATGTTCAATACACCTCTCGAGGAACCGATGTAGAGCCACGTATCTACCTTGCCTGTCCCCAAGCACCTGAAAGTTTCTTCGCGCCAATCGAAGTCCAGACTATTATGAATGAACTCTACGAATTGAAATGTTCAGAACGGCACTAATAGCAACAGTAGATAATAATTTCAAATTTATTCTGAACATACGCACTACAAACTGGGAGAAGTACGTTCAGTAATATCCCTTCTGAAACACAAGCACCATCAATCAAGATATTAACAGTAGCCTGAAATAGGAATTCTCATTTTCAATGATCTTATTGAATGAATTGATGAATATAGAAGATTATTTTTAATCCCCAAATAAAAAAGCTAGTAATCTAGGTTTCAGAGAAAATATTTCAAGAGAATGACGATACCACAACAGAAGTTTCATTTACAACAAGAATGTTGAAATTTCCGAAGTTTTTCACACATTTTGAGCACCAAAGATATAGACCTTGACAAAACATCCTATATCCGGATCCGTCACGCAGTTTATTCCATTAATATTAGAACTGTCAAAAAAGTTGAGAAAATGCCTCAGTTACTTTTCGAAAGGCATAAATGCATTTCGAAAAATAACTACATCCCTCACTAATACCACGACGGACATTCGATTATATCCGATAGACATTTGTGTTCATGGGCAAGAATTTTTTTTGTGAGCGAACCTGAAATGGAAATTCTAGTCGATACTTCACGTTTGTTTTCAGTCAAATCATTCGAATGATCACCAACAGACCTGTTTTGAAGTAATACTTCTCGTCAGTGCAAGACATATCTAATGAAAACAGCGATGTCTCTAAACTCCACTTTAAAATGTAAAACTAGATGATTTTGTGAAAATTTGAGTTGAAGGATGGAAAAGTAGTCACCTTTTTACATTCGAAAATATTCACACAGAATGAAAAGAAAACTAAATAATGGGTGATTTTTTGAGAAGTATAGGATTTGATTTTCAAAAAAACACAAAAAATTTGAAAAAATTGATGAAATCTTTTTTGGAATCGATAGAATGATCAATATATGTTTGAAGATGATTTCATGCAAATGTTGTCCGTGGCTCCGCTTTAGATGGCCCATGCGCAAGGTTCAATTTTGGCAGACTCTCTCTCACATATCGACCGGTATTTCACGTATATATGCCTCAATATTGGCTTCCAGAGCGTCAGTCGTTGCTGGTTTATCCCTGTAGACATGAGCCTTAACATGATTCCACAAGAAGTAATCCAAAGGCATTAAATCACACGATCTAGGCAACCAATTTACGGACCCCAAACGTGAGATAAACTGTTCACTGAAGGCGGCTCTTAATTGTGCCATTGTTTCGCGTGCCGTGTGGCATGTGGTACCGTCTTGTTGAAACCACATGTTGGGCATATTCAATTCTTTCATTTTGGGTAACAAAAAGTGGTCAAACATCACACGGTAGCGCTCGACATTCTCAGTAACGTTCCGGCCATTGTCGTCTTTGAAGAAGTACGGCCCGATGATGCCATCGACCCATAATCCACACCAAACAGTGACTTTTTCGTGATGCATCGGTAGCTCTTACAATGCTTGTGGCTGGTCTTCACTCCAAATGCAGCAATTTTGCTTGTTAACGTGTCCATTCAACCAGAAATGAGCCTTGTCTCTGAACACAATTTTTCGATAAGAATGTGGATCTTCCTCCAACTTTGCCAGCGCCCAATCACCAAATGTTAGACGTTGTGGGAGGTCGTGTGGCTTCAATTCTTGCACCAGCTGTATCTTATAAGGTTTTACATCGAAATTCTTTCGGAAAATTTTCCACATAGTAGAGTAACAGAGGCCCGATTGCTTTAAACGGCGGCGAATCGACATTTCACGGTCATCACGAACACTGGCGGATACAGCCACAATATTTCCTTTGGTCCTCACTCTGCTTATGCGTGTTGGTGGTTTAATTTCCAATAATGTAAACTGGGTACGAAATTTATTCACATGCTTCCGAATAGCTTCCTCAGTAGGCCGACGAAACTGTCCATAAATTGGGAGAAGTGCACGATGCACTTTCTTAACCGAGCATGAATTTTGATAATAAAATTGAATAATTTGCAAGGGTTGTTCATTCATAAGTCGAATCATGGTTAAATTATAGACCAATCTGAACAAGTTTGACAATGACACAAGACACCATTCACGCGTGATCTCTCAAAAGCAGTGTTGCCAAAAAGATACCAGCAAAAAATCAATCATTAGTAGCAGTTTTTGTTATACACAGCAATAAAAATGGATGCTTCATAAAGAATAAAACGAATTGGAAATGTTGTCCCAATGCAAATAAGAATTATGCATACATATTAATCCTATTGAATCTTCCAAAATGAAGTTCAATTTATGTACGTGGTAAAACCAATTTTGTTGTCAAACTAGAAATCCTTTTCGAAGAAGGTACATCGTGCAAATCTTCAAACACTTTCAGTACTTCCCAAAAGAAACCAAAGGTGATAAGTTGACTTTTGACTCAAATCTTGACAAAATGTTTTGAAAATAAATACTTGGGCGTATCACACGTGCCAAAGAGTTGATTGGCTCAGATTTTAATCTCGTCAGGTGTTGAAAATCCTCTTGAAACCATTGTCAGTTGTGTTCTTTGATCCTCCCTGGGGATTAGGATTTGTGACAATTGATATAGAGTTTGAAGGCTACCTGGGAGAAGAATTGCTTGACGTTAACATATCTTCTTTATTTGTTTCACTTATCTTGTTCTGGAAGATATTTTTTTCATTGGAACAAATGCGAATGAAAGTGAAAAATAAATGCAACAAATACTAATATGAAGT
Source organism: Leptinotarsa lineolata (assembly GCA_015342045.1). Lineage (NCBI taxonomy): Eukaryota > Metazoa > Arthropoda > Insecta > Coleoptera > Chrysomelidae > Leptinotarsa > Leptinotarsa lineolata. The sequence continues at coordinate 8,499 of WOGR01009056.1, read as the reverse complement.
AACACACTGACCAGTGTTTATTTTTCGAAGTAAATCAATGAGTACTCGATTTATTATAAATTTTGCTGAAATAGAAATCCTGTGATCATCCAGTGAAGTTTTTCAGAAAATACCAAGCGTTAGACCACATATTGAATGATATCTACAACACTTTTGTTCCATTATGTAGGTAATCATACCTAGATTTTTTCCATGATTTGAAAAACGAATATATTCAGATATACATATCTATCTATAATACAGAAAACTTTTTTTCACTCTTCTTTCCATCAACTGATGAAGATAAGAGTGAAAAACAAAGAAAGAATTTGTATTCATATATTATCATATAATATTTTTTCCTTTCTTCGTTTCTCCAAAAATTTCAACGTTGACTAATCGTGTGGATTCATATTACGAAGCGATCCACCAATCAGTTGTGAATTATGCGGTGGTATGCCTTGCAAATCCAATGAGTTCAAAAACTCTGTTGGAAGATTTACAGCTTTGGTGTCATCGCAAACTTTATCTACGCTCAATGGATGAATAATATAGTGGCCGAAAACTATGTAGACAGTGAGAGACTGAGAGAAGGCTTATTGTGTGAGAGAGACAGGAGACCGGCTTCATTCTCATCCCTAATTCGTGCTGTTTACTGAGTGAGAAGTGACACCAGTACACGCCTGGCGAGGATATATGATCTATGATCAGGATTAAAAATGATTGAATTACTAAAATGGCTATTACAAAATAGGGATTGGTGATAGAACGGTGAAAATTGGGAGATATATGTATTTTCAATGCCACATTATAAAAAAATAAAATAAATTTGTCCAAAAAAATGTTAAAAAAATTAGGGTGGACCACCCTTATCACTTTGGAGTGAGAAAAGTAGATTAGAACCTATTTTCAGACCTACCAAATACACGTTTAAAATTTCATGAAAATCGGTCAAGCCGTTTCCGAAGAGTATGACAACTAACACTGTGACACGAGAATTTTATATATCAAATTATATTATATATTTTATTTGAGCTCCACAGACTCTATGCAGACCACTATGCAGAAATCTTAGCCATACAAATGCAGAAGGCTGTCATTCTTGGCTCACTGCGCTTGCTCAGGGCACATGATTCTCGGGCCCAATGATCACTTATCTGAGTGGGGAGTGGCCACTTTATTTTTCAATCTGATAATGAATAATTACAAAACAATTAATGATGAGTCTATTTGAGCCAAAGACGACTTGAGTACCGTTTGTCAATATTTTCTGTTGTGTATACTTAGATGCTATTATAATAAGATGTTTCTTGTGTTAGTTCACAAGGCAGTTTTAGATCGTCTGACAATACTCGTGGCTCATGGGTAGTACTTTTCAGGTAAATGTTATTTTCTTGTATATTCATATAATACAAATTATTAGGAATGACTTGAAAAAATAGACTGTTTACTATAATACACAATGATTATACAAATTAGATGTTGTACTGAGAGTGGATTCAATGAATTTCAGACGTAATATATCAGTGGTGTACCTATATAGTTCATCAAAAATTTTTATGAGATATTTTTCATATTTGAGTATTTTAATGCCCATTCTTGAACCATTCTTCACATTTTTCGAGTGAATTTATGGTACACATTTCTCATGGTATCATGTCATATAGTCTGGATCCAAAAAAGGTAAGAGTTTTGTTTATTTGTGGAATGTGCATATGCCTATATTTTTTTTTCGAATATCAAGCTACGAAAATGAAGTATTTTGTAGGTACTTTCAGAAGGTACTCCAGCTAATTGATACAATTCACCTGTGGGGAATCTTCTGTATTTTCGGCATAAAATTTTCAAAAACCATTTATGTGAAATTATGAGTGGGGACAAATAATATTTATTTGATCCACCCCAGGCTATCAAGTGCTATCAATGCTATTAATGCTATTGATAGGTGATATCTTCCCATATTAGGTACTTGAAAAGAAAGAGCCAACTCTGTAATGTTTTGATATTTTGCTAATGTCTTCATCCCATCCTATGTTAGAATTGATTAACAGGCCTAATTTATTGTGATATTCCGTAGGTAATACTGAAAATGTATTCTGCTGAGAAATTATTTTCATAGTGGAAAAATTTACGAAATTATTTGTTTTTACACTAGATGGCACATCAAATTATAATTAAATCAACTTATAATCAAATCATATTTATATTTCAGCGAAGTCTATGCCTACTCTATCGAGTAGTTCTGTCCAATCTTCAGTGTTGTAAATTATCGCGGTATCATCATCAACGTTGACTATCTGACCTTGGATATCTGCAAGGAATAAATTAATTGGTAATAAATTGAAAATGTAAGGGGCCCAATATCGTACCTTGAGGCACCGAATTCTATTATTTTATATTCACTCAGAGTCCGTCGAATTCCAGCCTATTGTCTTCTATTGTTTAAACATGATTTTTTCATTTCAATCTGTTCTAATGTTATCAAATGATTTAGCCAGATCCACAAAGATGCAGAAGCGTCACTTTTCCTTCATCCATCAACTATACAACACCATGCAATGAGAGACTATGTTTTTCCAAACAAAAAGTAATTGAAATGATGCCTTTTTACGAAAATTTTGTTAGACCTTGATATCTTGTTTCCATTCAATAGTAAAAAGGGAAATAATTTTTATGACTGTGCCCACTTCATACAGATTGCTTACCGTAAGGGCCTATATACGAGTACAAGTAACGTTTAAGTTTTTTTTATGCAGAAGTGAAAAATTCTATATTAGAGTATACGACATAACATTGAAATTAACAGTTCGAGTTGAACTAATTCCAATGTTCTCTCAGTTACCAAATTTGCTAGAGGTTCTGCAAACATTTAGGATGACTCGTGGAAGGCTTTTTGATTACTTCAATTATTTAAAGGATTTGTAAAACATCAGAGAACGAATGAAATGACTTTAAATGTTTCCATAAACAATATTGGAAATGAGACATTTCAAAATCGTTCACAATTAGTTTTGATCATTTTTTGTTCATACCAATTTATGAAACTACCTCATTATGAAAATCACAATCAATGTTAAAAGTTCTACTACACGAATGATTCTACCTGAAATTAAACTCTGGATATTTCCATGTATATAATCACCGTATAGATTGTACAACATGCTATTGTATAATTTAAAAACCTTATTTATGATCAAAACTATATACAATGAAAAAAGCAATTTGTGTCCTTACAGATAAAATAAATGTCCAATAAACGACACCAGGAATCTAAGGGCGTTTGGCGATTATAAACATTAAACCAACCCATTAAAAGTGCGATAAGCCCCCAAGTGCCATTATCGCCATTTACTACTGCATCATTTGAATATGGCGCATACAATTGCATTCATTTAGTGTGGGTGCCAATTACAAGTCTCCCAGTTGATAGAGAGTTCCCCACCAGTTTGCAGTCATAAAACTTTGCTGCTAATATTGTAATTTCCCTCATTTTTTAATTAAACTTTTCTTTACGTTCGAGTATTCTAGCGCGAATTTTAATAAAATGCTTGTCCGCTCCATTAATTTTGTTAATTTCACAAATATAGAGGAGGGTATAATTTTTTTGCTGGTCCTACACCATTTAACGTAGTTTAAATCGCCCTAAATTATACGAAATGTGCAATAATGATGAGAAGATATACGCTTTTGGAATTATCTTAATGCTTACAGGCTTTTTTTGCAGCGAGACATGACAATATTATGCTTCCAGTTATAAAATGATTTTCTTTCTAGATTTTATTTCTTCATCATTTGTTCTCTCCAGCAATTGAATAATTATATTTCCATGTTTTTTTCGAGTGTACATTGAAAATATTTCATTTCAATGATGTTTGAAGTGGCTTTATTGTGTTTGACAATCAGTACAAAAATTTTCCATATCCAATATTCTTTTACAGTATATAGATTAATGCAGGAGCCTGTTAGAAATGCAAGGAGGAGAAATAATTGATAACAACAAAAAATGATCGAAAAAGGTAGGAAATGTTAGGTGTATAACAGAAAAATTAATAACAGTCAATCGAAGGTATGGGGGATGAAGTGGAATGAATTTTAAGAACAAAATGGTTCATTATTTTCTCTGAAATTTGACTTCCTATTGAAAAAAGGTAATTCCAAAAGTTAAAGAAAATATGAAGATTTAGAACTTCTGTATAAACCATGTTTTCACATAGCCTTAAATTTTACAAAAAAATTGGAAAAAACCAGTTGTTTCTCACTAAATCTGGTTGAAAATTACCTCATTTCGTTCTGAATATGCTGTAATTAAAATGGCAATATTCAATAAACATTTTATTTTGATGGTAAACAAAAAAATACCTCATTTTCAGCCTAAAATGCCCGTGTTCTGAAAAACAGTTTTTTTCGCTGAATTAACGGTAGAATTTTTTGTTGAACTAAAAATGTAACATTGCTATGAAAAATGTTGTGAGAAAATTCCAATTAATGATTCTAAAGACATTGATATCTTGATGAGGCATGTTTTAGGCAAAATTAGGTTTTGAATAATATTATTGAAACTATTAATTTAAGTATTGAGTCCGAAAATACTGTTTTTTTGGACGAGTATACAAAATTCTAGAACAAGCCGTAGGCGTGTCCTGGCAACCGTGTATAATGACAAATCAATGAGACCCATTTCTTCATTATACTTCTTCATAGGAGAAAATTTTGAACATTCAGATTATTAAATGTATTAAATATTGAAATTGGAACAGTATAAGACCAATGTCTAATACTGGAAGGATTGATTTTTTTTAATGCCTGGTATATTCAAATGCCTTTTGCTGAAGTCAGAAAAAGAAGGTAGACTGAAACTGGTACTTTCACAAGCAACATGTCTTCCCAGTCAATTATTAGATCATTTGACAGTTTTGTGGATACTGTCATATCCTACAATCGTCTTATTTCGTTAATGTTCACTAATTTTAGTCAAGTTGAATAGTAGGTATTTAAAACGTAATTTAAAGTCTAATTTATCATTACATGACACTCATCCTTTATTATTGAATATTAGATATAAGGGCGCACTATACGTATTTTTCTACTTGAATATGTATTTGAATTATGACAATTACTTTTATAATAATTGTATATAGTTATCATTAACTTCAGTTTCCGTCAATATGGCGAAAACAGTGAGTGGAAACTGTACAAACGACAACCTTTGAAAATAGAACCTTGTGTGAGCTGAGAATTAACGAGGACTTATCTCTTCATGTGCGATTCCTAGCGTGTTAGTTGAAACTTCAGTTTATTTCCGTTGAAAAAAGAATATACATTTTTAAGAGTCGGATCGTTTCAGCCGTTCGGAGAAAAATGGTTCACAAACTAAGCGCTTATGGCTTGTGATGGGCTTTCCATTTTCTTTTTCACGGAACACTTTCAATTATAATTTGTACAGTACGACATGTGAATTATTCCATTAAAGATGTGAAAACGGAAAGAAAAACTAAAAATCAACTTCTAATTGAAAAGAAGGAAAAAACGATAGGTAACATGAAAAGCAGAAAAAGTAGGTGAAATGAAGTGTTGTGTTTTGAATATCAGGTTATTTTATTAACATGGATACGTAATGCGATCAGACAGTATAGTAGGATGATAGAACCAAGATACTCAGTTATTTAGTAACTTACTGTATTTAGATATCATATAAAATTAGTTCAGAGAATTATACATATCACTCCTTATAGTAATGTGTTTTTCAGTAGACTCATAATGAGTGTATCATTTGTGGTGATAAATTTTTTAATATTTGCTTTATAGGTTTTCGAGTTTGAGATTTTCTTGTTTATTTTGGCAGTATATTATACAATTTCGGTGCAAAATAATATATTGTTTTTTGTGTATGGCATTTCTTGAATCAGGATAGTGATAAATTTTGTACGTATCTAGTATCTTTTGATCTTGCCGGGCAATAGTTTTATTCATTAGAACCGTGTTAGGAATCAAACAGGTAAGACCTCGTTAGCCATTATCTCGCACAAATTTTTCAGCTTCTGTGAGTTGTCGTTGGTATGGGGGCGACAGCTGATTAACGGAAAAACAGATTTTAAACATTTTTTCAAACAGAGATATCCAAACGAGACAATGGTATGTATCCATACAGGCTTTTAACGTCAAGTAATTTGGTTTCGGTATACAACTGTTTCGTATCGAACCGTCTAGAGCTATTAAAAATGATTTTAATCAAAGAATTTTGAATGATTTAAATATTATGCAGTATATTCTGGAATGCTTCCCCCATACTGTGATACAGTATCTAATGACTGATTCAATTAGTGAATTATAATTTATTAATAAGTTTTGTTTTGTTAAAATACATCTTAGATTATACATTTTATATGTTAATTGCCTGAGTCTTTTGATCATATGAGAAACGTATTCATCCCATCTCATGTGCTGGTCCAAGACGAGTCCAAGATATTTAGTTTTCTTAACCTTTTCAATACTTGGGCAGCTAGGTTCATGAATATGAATCATTTACATATCGGGTTGTTGGTTACTTTGTGGAGAAAATGCTATGAATTTTGGTTTTGAGACATTGAGGTTGAGTAGACTGTCATTTAGCTATATTTGTATTTTTTTAAAACTCTTTTCGGCTTCGTTGTATACTTGTCGCCATGTCTCTGCTTTTAAAACAATGGCCCTATCGTCTGTATATTAGATGAGATGGCCTTTGAAGTTTCTGATTTCGGCTATGCTGTTGATATACACTAGGAATAGTAGGGGTCCCAAACTTAAACATTAATATTTCAAAAACAAAAGGTGTTACTAGACAACACATTACGGTATCAGTTATCATAAATTACCGTACCGTAAATGATTCACTGGACAGATTGAAGTAAAATAGAATACATATAAGAAGATAACAATTTCAATCAAAGAAACAAGACTTCTGATGTGATATGTAATTCAAATAAAATGGTTTATGAAATATTTGATAGATAGAATGGGAACCTCTCGCGTGAAATGAATCTATTGAAAATGCGTTTCGCTAAACAAGTTAGCATTATCAGGAGATTACTAAATACATTTATTTTTAGTCATCTTGTGATGCAATATCAACAAAGTATGTGAGTTAAAATATTATAGTATGAATTATTTTTATTATCACACAATAATAATAAACCACTGTGAAAAAATTCAGAATAAATTGTTACTTTTTTTGAAAAAATTACTCCTAACTTGTAGTTCACAAAACAATATAATGAAATTGATATTCACACATTATATAGAATGTCGTATTAAACATGTGTTTATTGCCTTATACTGCTTCTATTAGAAGTCAAAGTAGTCTAGAAAATCGGCTGTATTCTGTAAACTAAATCAACCCTAACTAATGTGTCCACTAACGATCTCTTAACGGCCAGAAATCATTTACTCCAACACTATTATGTCTTCAACTTGATCCGCTCCCGAACTTTTCATTGGATGAAGTTTCTATAAATGGCGTATAAACTAATTTGATATTAAACGCTTTTGAAGTCATTGCAACAAAGGAAAACTCTTGTCACCAAAGCGATGTCATTCTCGAAGCATGGAGGTGCGTAGAAACCAAATTCTGGAACGCAGGAACACGTTATATTTGGGCAGTAACCATGACGACTCGTTTTCAATTGAAATCACGGCCATCTGCCTGTGCATTGAGAGGATCTCCCCTTATAATGACTGGTAAACGTTTGCTAAATATACTCGAGTTCCAGTATATTATTTCATAGCGTGGAACATTAATTTATTTACGTCAAGCACCAACTGCTTCGCTCTTTGTTGAGATATGATTAACTTAAAGAGCCACCAACAAAAAAAGACCTTCCGAGGGTGTCGTTTGTAATTTTTAATATGCTTGATTGTTGGCTCTGTTCAATTTGAATTCTCATGAAAGCCATTTTGTAATTATTTATAGGATATTTTATGACGGCGCAGGTATACCCCTATTGAGTATTCATTCGAGGACTTGGTATCTATAGTGCAATTAAGGAATTCAAGATGTTACTATTGAGTGAAACTGAGGATAACTTTTGTAAAATGCCTTATTGAATCAGTATCTACCTATTCAAATATTTTTTTCATTCAAAGGACTGGATAGGGAAACCATATCTTGAATTACGAATCAACCACTGACATTTTTTGCATAAAATAATGAATAGAAGAATTTTTGAAAATTGGGTTTTGAAATTCGATTTTCACAAACCTACTGTTTTTTTTTGTACAACTGAGAGACTTGTGACATGTTTAATGGTTGTCAAGAGCATAAGAAAATCATGTTTACAAAGTAGCGTGTTAAAAATATTTTCAACACTACTGTTAAAAGTATTTTTAACATTTCATTTTGAACAATAGATAAAGATACAATTAAATCCTGTTACAAATGTATATCCAAGTTTCAAAGTGTAGTTCGCAGATTCAAACTGGAGGCTCCCCAGTTTGAATCTGCGAAAATAAACTGGTGGCGCCCCTAGCATTTTATATTTTATTATT
>WOGR01009054.1:0-11527 GCA_015342045.1 Leptinotarsa lineolata | reverse complement strand
TTTTATCTGCAAATTATTAATTTTTATTGAAAAGGACACAATGTCTAACTTACCTCATACGTACCTCATTTATCAAATTTTCTTTAATTTACTGGTCCATTCTGTCTCCGTATTTTTTCCTCGGCTTTTCAAAAGAACCATTATTGAGGAGTTTAAATCTGGTTCTATTGAAAACAGAAAGAATCCAATGTAGCGCCCATAAGAAAAAATAAAATTGATTGAATAGCAAATCTGAAAACAGCATCATGTAGCAGGGAAAAAGTGGCAATGTGGAAGTGCAATTTTCAAATCCTTCGGAAAATGAAGCCAGAAAAAATAAAAAGCTTTTTCAAAAATTTGTTTTTTCCGGATATCTCCGAATATACTCGTAATTTCAGAACTTTCTCAGAGGCATATTGTTAGAGCTAGGTAAATGCGCACTTCGCACCAATTTTACCATCTCCGTATCTCTCATAGTTTCCGATACCCCAACGTCAAGGATCGAATTTGAAACACCCTGTATAAAACGAATTTCAAGGGATCACATATACTATTTCGTACCAACCAGACCATGCACAAAACGGCAAGATTATCTCTCCAGTATGGTGAATTCGGATGACATAGAAACTAAATAGTTACCGAACCTCGGCAGTTTCTTTGTGTGGTATGGGCGGCGGGGTATAATTTTTTTTCAATAACAATTTAATTTTCCATAAACCTACATGGATTTTTTTTATCAGTGGTAAAGAGTACATTGGTTTATTATTCTTTTATTTATCTGTTCAGATTGCTGATCGATAGGGAAGTGAAACATTTCATAGCAATCACATATGCTCTATTTTGATAGTTCTTGAATACCCCAATTCACAAACATATGTACTTACATAATGAACTGTAATACAAAGAGATAAAATACACACGCATTACACGAAAAAACTGTGTTACTAACGTAGAAAGTTTGGTATTTGAGTTTGTTTTTGACAAAATTCAGTTCGGTAGTAAGAATTTCGTATTATGAATTCGTGACTTCATTGTTTTCATAACATCATCATCAAAGTTAGTCTGAACAAACACATTGAGCGCTTCCGCAGCCTTCAGAGCTTGACACACTCAAGATTGGATAAATCTCTCGTTCCTCATCATCACCGTCGCTATCTTGTTTATTCGCGTCATTGGTGATGATATTTTTCACGATGTTTTCACCAGACGGTTCTCCACAAGTGGCGACAGCATCATCGACACACGCGTATGTTCAAAGTCCTCAATTGTTATGTGTAACTGATGCCTATCAATAGCCCTCGCCCAAGTGCTCAGAGGTACGTCTTCTCCGTTAAAATCATCTGCGTTTGAAGTTATACTACATTCTACATTGCTTCGCACAAAACCAGCGTATTTGAAACAGTTAAAAATCGTTCCTTGCTTGAGTTGGTTCCAGGCATCTAGAATCATTAGAATAGCATGACGAACAGTGATCTTTGGATACTCAATACTACTGCTTCCGCAGCCGTATAGAAACTGGATCATTTTCAGGACGAGGTTTTTACGTAAATGTGGTTTCAAAGCTCTTATAATCCCTTGATCCATGGGTTGCAACACTGATGTTGTGTTTGGAGGCAGAAACACCAGGTTATGCTTTCAAGTCTTAATATGGGGATGTGCTGGACAGTTCTCAACTAACCACAAAATTTTCTTGTTCTTTTTCTTAAGTTCTCGATCCCATGCGCATACCCATTTAGTAAAAAGTCAGCTCATCCAGGCTCTTCGATTGCTCTCATAATCCACTGGCAAATACCGTACATTTTCAAAACATCGGGGACGTTGTGATATTCCGATTACGAGAAGTTTTCTTAATGTGCCACCTATGATGGCTGTCACCTACTACTACCTATTAGTAGTACCTAACAAGAGACGTACCTAAAGCCGGGTACTCATTGGCGAGCCGAGCTGTTACCACAACGGTTACTGTAACGTTTTTCAGTGTAGACGTGCACCCGTTTTCTATCCCAAACGCATCGTGAGCCGTAGTGTACGTGAGGATTTCAAACGAGCAATGTTGGTCTCCAAATAAATTATTATTAGTGCAGCTATATTTCTATTGATAGTTTATTGAAAGAGATGGTGGTCTATTTCTGTACAGCTCAATTAAACACAATATCCTTTCTTTGCTCCACTCTGCCATTATGCTCAAGCACACCCACACGTACTCACTGACGAACCTACGACAATACCGTCCACAAACTCTCTTTGTGTTCGGGGTAAAAACCGATAATCTCTGGAGTTTCTGAATCGTCCACACTGACGAATTTTGGTTACAGTAACCGTTACTGTAAAAGCTCGGCTCGCTAATGAGTACCAGGCTTTAGAGCTTGTAGATGCTAGACTTTCGTTGTATTATAAAAGCTGGCATGGCATGTCCTTAACGAAGGTAGAAACGATGGGCTAATATGAAGTTGGTATCATCATGACTTTGGTAGGCACGAGTGTGAAAACTCCTTTGTGTATACCCTTGAAATTTAATAAATTGTAACTGTTATAGTATAAAAGCTGAAAGACAAACTTGAAGTTTAGTTGTAGATGGCATCGCGAGGCAATATACATCCAAGCGGATGCGAGTAGGATATTGAGTTATGTAGTTTGCTGCACATCTTTCATCTCACACGTGTTGATTATGAGAGATGAATGAAAACACTTTTTTGTCTGATTTCTACTAGGTATTTTATTCTTACTACCGGTTTCGGGTTCTAAACCATCATCAAGTGAAAATAACATTTGGGTTTTGAGTCTTGAAGATGTTATATTGTAGATTTTTTATCCGAACGTGAAGCCTTACGTCAAAATTCAGTTTCTCTGTATATACTGCAGAGCATTCACCACGCTTCTAGTCGATATATACCTGAAATTTTCATCCTATCTCGTTTGGGTTTTGCATTGAACAGAATCTTGCCTTAATTATTATTACTTATGAAAGCTGTTGTTATTTTGTATTTAGAGAAGTAATTTTGAATATTTTCTGAAAATTTATCTGAGTAATTGCTATTCCTATATTTACATATTTTGTGCTCTCTGATATTTGGGTATATTTTACTTATAAGTGTTTTATGAGTTTTATCTGATATTATATTTTCTATTAGAGAAACTGGTACCTAATTGTTCTCCTAAATTTGTTTGATTATTTTTAGTTCATATTGAAAATTCTTTTTAGATAAAAAGATTGTGAAAGCTCTGTGTATCATTGATCTAAAAGCGGATAATTTATGTGAGAGTGGACTGAAAGACCCAAAGGAAATTGCACAGTCTGTGAAGGTGTTTTTTCGGTAGATATTGAATTGAAAACCGTTATTAATTCTTGAAATATTCAAATCTAAGAAGTTAAGCTCCTTGCTTGTTCGATTTCTAATGTGAATTAAATTTTATCATGCAGACTATTAACGAAGTTAAGTAATTGATTAATTTGTCTGTTTGAACCATCAAAGCCCACTAGTATATCATGAAAGTATCTGAACCAAAATACAATATGTTTCTGAGAGAGGGGGTTATTAAGGATGAGGGTATTTTCTAGTGTGTCCATGAAATAACCCGATCTGCATTCGTGCATTCAGTTAGATGTGTATTGCATCGTGCTGGCATCTACAGCTAACCATCAAGTTTGTCGAAACTGTCCCACCAGAGTTTTTCACAACTTTGCTGTTACCTACCTACCAAAGCCTCGATGATCCAAACTTCATATTAGTCCATCATTCCTTGCCAATGTTGAGGCCATGCACTGATAAACTTTCAGATTTCATAAAAACACGTAGATGTGGCATTCACGCAATCTTCCTCTATTTTAATAGAGTACTTGATACAGGTTCAGAAAGGCAAACTTCTAGCTCACCATGACAAATTAGAAAAAAGATGAAATATGACTTCATCAACCATTTTGAAACCATTTTTATAGGAAAATTTGTCTTTAGCCCCAGTTTCGACGATTACTTGTTTATCGGTACAACTTTTTTTCCAGCGAACATTCTATTCAGTTCTGAGAACAGGAAAAATTTTCTGGGGCCAGATCGGAGAATACGGTGGATGCGGAAGGAATTCGAATCCCAATTCATGTGATTTTGCCATCGTTTTCAATGAAATTCTCTTGATGACACATCATGGTATCATTTCTTCAAATGGGGCACGATTTGTTCAACATGTTCCATCGATATCTTTAGAGCCTCATCTATCTTGATCGACGCCACTTTGAGGACATCCAAAATAATTTTTTTTGAACTTTTTTGGTATTTTCGTCGGTAACAGTCTCTTCGGGGCGTCCACTACGTGCATCGTCCTCGGTGCTTATTTGACCTAATGATGTTTATAAAGCCAAGCCTTGGCTTCAACAATTTTTTTTAGCCAGAAAGCAATGCTTTATAAACGCAATGTGAAATTCCTTACTATCTATTTGCTTCAAACTAACAAAAGTTGCTTCGCTCTAAATGTTCTATGCCACAAACTAATAGTCCGAAATTTGTACACGTGTCTTTATCAATGATTTGGTTTCTTTCTCCTTCATTAGAAACCCTTAGTTCTCTTAATCTCTTTGTGCCAGTTGAAATTGTGATTATCTGAAGTACATTCAAGCCTGCCAATCAGTTACACAGTCAATTGGTAACAAAATATTCGCGAATCTTCGACGTTCACAATTCACAACTTCATATACTTTATCATACCTACAACGTACAATAAAAATGGCGTCTAAAACTGTTTCAAATCATAACCAAAAATGGTGTGTAAATGATTTGGGTTTGAGAGAAATATCTTTCCAAATTCGTTCAGAGGATTTCTACATAGAATAGCCCAAAAATTAATTTTTTCACATTAGGAACATGTAAATCTATTTTCACATGCTAATGTTAAATCGCTACTTTTAACGAAAGAAATTAAGCATAGAATGTCACAACAGAATGGGTTGTTTTGGTGCGAAATGTCAAGCAGTTTTACATATATTCTTAAGAGCATATGCGTAGAATTTTTAACCAACGTTTATGAAATCACACATTTTTTTTTATATTTTCAGAAAAAGTAATTCAACATTTCTGAATCTTGCTTGAAGGAATCGATTGTTCGATTTTTTCTGTCAGGAAATAATCTATTTTTTGCACTTTACGGCCTATATGTAATTTATTAATAGATTATTTGGAATACCTTTAGTTTTCTATTCTAAAAATTTGTCTTACCTTCCATCCGGCATTTAATTTTTTGAAAAACGAGGTAGTTTCTACAGGATTTGTCATGAAATATTGAAATCTCGATTTTCAAAGTGCGTCTACCCTCAACCCTTCAGTGAAAGGCTCAGATCTAGCTTAGCTTTCATAAACTCTAATCAATAAACAACACTCTTCAATTTTGAGGTTGATATAAAGAATATTTCACTCGTATGTGTTATTCATTTTCCAAGAAAAGCAGAGAACACTTTTCAAATTTGTGCATATCAAAAAATTATCATCACTTTTAATTTCGGACAAAGATGACAAACTTTGAAAATAAATTGTAACGGTATCGAATCAGTTGGTTTCATGGTGTGCCGCCAACTTACATCATTTCAACTCTCAAAAAACTGTATTAGTACAATGAAACACACTTTCCTTATCCGATGTATGTGGATTTTTGGTACTCACGCTAGATAATTCTCTGAACTGGAAGACTCATTGTAATAAACTGATATTGAAACTAAGTTATTTTTCGTATCTGATACGAAATCTTAAGCCGATATTAACCACTGAACGGTTAGTAAATTATTATTATGCACATATAGAATCTAGAATCAGATATGGCGTTTGCCTTTGGGGAAGCTCTTCATTGGCTCCAAATGTATTTATTGCCCCAAAAAAGATTATACGAATTTTAGCAGGTGTTAATGAGAGAACCCCCTGCAGAAATTTATACAAACATTTAAAAATTCAAACTTTTCCGGATATTTTCATTTTTGAAATGTGTGTATTCATATACACCAATAGGTCGAAATATGATCGCATTTCCTCTTACCATAATGTAAATACAAGAAAGTGCAATGATTTTCTTATAAATCCCGTCAAATATACTATAACCGCTAACTCAGCCTCTTACTTGGGGCTAAAACTTTATAACAAACTGCCCGAATCATTGAAAACTACTGAAAGAATTCAGGTTTTCAGAACCACCCTTAAAAGGTTTTTATTAGACCATAATTTTTATACCATAGATGAATTTCTCAATATTCTGTAATTTTATTTCTCTATCTCTGTAGGAAATTCAAAAATAAGCAAGAACTTCACCAAAAATTTGAATAAGGAGAAAATATTCTATTTTCCAATTTCTAATAAACTAATGGAAAAGTAAAACACCTTTTCCAAAGGGAAATATTCAGTCGCCTTGAATTCCCGTCATATTTTACGAACAATTGCAGTCATTGCATTTGTTTATTGTTATGATGACTGAGTGTTTAAGTATAACTAAAAAAAATAAGCTTACAATCTACAACACTACACTGATGTTACGAGGACATCGTCTATTATCAATACACAACTATTCAAAACAAATTCATTTAATGCTGACATCAGGTCAACCAGTAATTTATTGAAACTCATAACTAGGACTTTTCAGGTCATTTCTCTTGAAACAATGTAAATCTTATTGGTAAGCCACAGCTATGAGGTGATGAACACATTTTTCAATTCCAACCATTTGCATAATATTTCTGTCACAGCGAAATACAGAATAATTTCATATTTACATCCTAGTTTGGGTTATTTTTAGAACTTATCATTTCTACTGGAATCATGCGTTGATAACGAAAAATTATGAATGACAACTTCGAATGTAATGACATAACTGTATAGGAAATCGCAAATGAAAACACAATATAAAACGAACGATCAAACAGAACTTGAGGATCCATCGCCAATGCAAAAAATGTTCAATAAAAAAATTAGTCGACTTCGACAAGGTCATAAAAATAACTAGACGACAAGTTGAGGAACCCAATTTCCAAATCCAAGACGCCACATGTTGTATAATAGAGACCTTAGCTGCAGGCAATATAAAAAAGGGATAGAAACTACCCCTCTTGTTCTATGCAAATGTGCAATTTCTATCACATCACAGTATCAACCGAAACAGTTGATACTGTGATGTGATAGAAATCGGGGAATGCGGGAATGGGTATCGCGTCATGTCATCAATGTTCAGTTCAGGAACTGATAGCGATTTGAGTGTTGGTATTCGATATTGGTGCAGTTATAATTACTTGTACCTGGGTTATATCAAGTAATATTCTTTGTATGGGTGTTTCTCTAGGTTCATGTCAAGAATCAAACGACTCCAACAGATAAAACAACACAAAGATGGACTTCATTCACATATATAGTTCACATATATAGGTCACCAAACCAAAAAACTTACAAACATCTTCAAACTCTTGAACATCAACATACCTTATAAACCGAATACGAAAATAACAACAAATCAAACATCTTACAAACATCTTCAAACTCTTGAACATCAACATCACTTATAAACCGAATACGAAAATAACAACAAATAAACAGCCGCGAAAAAAAAGAAGACAAAAACCTAAACGGAGTGTACAGCATAAAATGTTCAGACTGCAACAAGTTCTATATAGGCCAAACAAAGAAAAAACTGATCCAAAGGTACGACGAGCACAAGAAAGCATCCAATAACATATAAATCAAATCTCGCCACACACGTCATACAAAACAATCATAACTTTCCTCCACCAGAAAACATCAAACTCATCAAACACATAAATAAAGGAAACCGTATGAACATCTGGGAAAACCTAAACATCCACAAATTCAAAAAGCGTAATTCACTTATCGAGGGGCAAACACAAATCAAAACACAACAAGACCTAACATTCAACATACTCCACAAAACGATACAAGTTCCTAGAAACAATGAACCTAGAGAAACACCCATACAAAAAATATTACCCGATATAACTCAGGTACAGGCAAACTTAATCGAACACCGAGATAAAAGCGTAATCAAAGTACCTACACACGCCAAAACCTGTATAAGACGATCCGACCGCATAAAAGAGCACACAAGACGAGAAAATGTTCAGTAGTGTCACGATGATGATAGCACAGTCTGCTATCGAAAGCTCTCGCATGTAATTAAAACTTATCGAAGTTTCAAATCCTTTTTGTAAACAAATGTTAATATTTAATTATTAATAGTTTGTAAGTATAGAATATATATGTACTACTACGTATTGACTGTGAGTCAATACGTAGTAGTACGTAGTGAGTGACCATGTGATCAGTATTGGATGTATGTGAGGGGTTATCAAAAGCTTCGTTTATGTCTATGCATTTTCATTGCATAGCATTGAAGTGATCATAAGGACAGAATACTGAATCTGCTTCATCTGAGATGAAGAAACTAATCCTTGGAGGTCTGCTACACTAGAATTCTCTCACATAATACCTCTAACATAGTAAATGGTACATAGTGAGAATGAAGTCAAAAAAGTTAAATTCCGTAGTATTCGAAACAAAATCCTTCAGTACTTTTAATAGACAAATATTGAATCATAATATCTCATATCGGTGCATCATAGACTTGTTCCAATTACTGAAATTTTTCTAATGAATAAATCACACAAAATATACAAATTCATTTATTGTTCTTATCAGTAAAATACATTTTTTAATATTAGAGGAATTTGATTGTGGAAAGCTGTTTTTACGAGAGTTGAATTAAATGCTACTTATAAGTTAGTATCCAAAAGATTCTACAGCAAATCACATTGTCGTCATATAAACAACAGTATACAACTAAAGACGGGACGTTATTAGCATATTCGAAAAAATAGGTGTTAACTGAAATCTGGCAAAAATTGGTCGAAAGGAGATAAGCTCACTGAGAGATCAGTACTCGAGGGGGAAAAATCTAAAGTATTCAAAGAGTCACTGGGAAAATCAATACCAAAATCTGCCGAAGTAAGAGAATGTTCAGATATATCACTTTGTAATGCCATCGATTCTCCGTCAGATTCCAATAAGAAAGTTCCTAGCTCCGACCAGTCAGAAAATAAGTCCTCGGGTGAATTGGGATCTGTCAAAGCGGCCGATAGTGTCGATATATATTTCATCGCCAATCTGAGGGTCGTTATTTTCGTCAGTTTTTCATTCTGCTCCTGAGATGCTGAAATCTGCGGGACCACCTTTCGCAAGGTTTCAAATGCCTGGTTGATCTCCCGCATCCTGCCCCTCTCCCGAGCATTGGCGGTTTTTCTTCGGTATTTACTCAACGGTGCTGCTTTCTGTTTCTGCTTTTTATTTCGACATTTGTTTCTAATTATAGCTTCTTCCATTTCATCTTTTATGATATTTCTTCTCAAAGCTCTCGGCCTGAGGGAATATTTATCGTTGAATGATTGGTCAGAACCAGCGTTATTGTTAGAGTCGGTATAGTTCGGTTGACCATCCAGTGATAGTCCCAGTCTTTCCGAGAGTTCTTTGTCGTACTGAATCATACTTTCTGGATACTTCAAATTAGTCAGTCTGAAACAAATAGAATATATGAGTATGTAAATATTCACGGTAGGAGGCAACTATAATGGAGTTTTTATTCAGATTAGTTGGCTGTGGTCTGTAGGTTTTTGCTCTTGATTTTTCGTCTACAACTGCGGTAAATATTATCAAACGCGGTGAGTTCGAACAAAAGTAGAACACTGCTTCACTACCTTTGATAATGTCTACTGCAGTTGTGAACGCCTGTATTTTTGAAAAATAAAACTGGTTTCGCAAATGGAACGAATAGCATTTATATTAGTGATAATGATAAATATTTGCGAACATACATATGTCGGGTACCAAAAGAGATTAAGATACATCAATACATTAATAGGTCTGTTCTTCATAGACCTTTTCATCATATGACAAGTACAAACACGTCGCCATGTTGAAAAAGCGGTAGTTTAAAAGTGTCGTACAGTTTTGTGCATTAATGGCTAGGAAAGCAATATTGTCTCCACAAACAAATCAATCTTTAGTTGACTGTCTATACCATTAAGTAAATAATCATTGAATATTTTTCTGCGTTTGATGATATTATTACTATAATTCATTGTTACAAGTACAAAAGACAAGTACGTAAGACATTGATCACCAATAATATTAACGTTTACGGTTATATTTTCGAAAATTTATATCTGCTAATAAATAAACTATACCTTATTGACAACATCCGTTGAAAATGGTTTGTGGAAAATTGCAAAATCATGTTTATTATTAGTCGAATGTAGAATATTCATTCAATTATTTACCTTCATTTCGGTGGTGGATTGAATTGACGTATGAAAGGAATTGACAAATTCGATAAACTTGCTCAACTGCCTATCTGCACCAGTAAAACAGACCAAGATATCATCTACATATTTGTACCAGTACAAGAAACTGTAAATCGATTATTATAGATTTCATTTTCTAGATTATCCATGAAAATTTCAGCTAGCAAAGGACTCAACGGATTTCCCATGAATAAAAATTTTCATGAAATTCTTGCCACATGGTCGTACAGTCAATAAGGTGTATTATCTTGAAGTTACGCGCTACTTGCGAGAACCAATACGAAGAAAATGTCTGGTATTGTGGAAAAACAATTCGTGGCTTTTGCATCACGATAATGCACCTGCCCACTAGTCATTGCTTGTTCGTAATTTTTTGGGCTAAAAAAACGTAATCATGCATCAGCCACCGTATTCACCAGATTTTGCCCCCTGCGTCTTTTTCCTGGTCCCAAGATTGAAGATACCCATGAAAGGATGCGTTTTGCGACGATTGAGGAGATGAAAACCAAAAAGTGCATATCAAAACTGCTTCGAGGATTGGAAAAAATGCTGGCACAAAAGTGTATTATAGCTGAGGAGGGCTATTTTAAAGAAAACAAAATAGAAATTGGTGAATAAAAAATATTTTGTGAAAATAATTATAATTATAGTCCCAGTAACTGATATTGTGCGCTATTAAAGAGTGTCGGCTTTATCAAAGGCCATAAAAAACAATAAAAAATAATGAACCGCCAGCCAGCTAGTCCACGTGAACTCTATAATTGGCGGTTCTTATTGGATACTTGTTACTAACCGAGTTTTATGATTGGCTGAAGAGCCGTAAATTTAAATTTGAAATTATGTTACAGTAACGAATAGAAATCGGTGAATGCGAGTATGGTTATCTCCGTCGTCTCATGAATTTTCAGTTCAGCAACTGATCGCGATTTGAGTGTTCCAATTCGATACTGGCACAGTTATAATTACTTAAAATTTTTGTTATCTGTTCAAAATGTTCCGTCCTTGGACAAGTATTAATAGTAATTTATTTATTTATTTATTTATTCACCCTAACAGACCACATAGGTCCAATTACAAGGATGACCTTATTATATTCAATGTATTACACTAAAAAAAAACATAATATAAGTCAGTTACTGACGGGGTCGAATAATAAGTGTGATGATCCTACAAAGACATTGCAACTAACTGTATAATAACTTTTTTCCTTAAATTTGTCAG
>WOGR01009053.1:0-11528 GCA_015342045.1 Leptinotarsa lineolata | reverse complement strand
ATTTCAGGGATTTCAAATCATTTTATATAATATTAGACAATGGAAGTCCGAACTGATGAAACTCACCACGAAACATTGTCATTCACCTTCAAACAAACGATACTGTATAATATAGTACGGGTGGCAACCCTAACTGAAACACAGATAAATTTACAATATCAATGTACTTTAATCATACAAGTAGTTGAAAATCTTAGTACAAAGTACATTTCCAGGTATCATTTGATACTGCAAGAAAATCTGAAAAGTTTAATGTGAGGTTTTGTCATAAACAAAGCCTTCTCAGAATCATCCATAGAATCACCCTCTAAATATTCACATGACATTTAGGAACACCCTGTATGATGAATTTTCTGTTGATAAGATCATTCACGAATATTAAATATAGAAGTGGCCCCAATTTGAATCCCTGTGGTACACCAATTTGGCAGTGTAGTTTGTGTGATATTCAATTATGAATTTCAACATAGCACACCCAAATCTGATTTCCTCTATGCAGGCTATCAAACATTATTCCATAAATAGTTAAGTAGCAAATTTACTCACATGTTCATAAACGAACACCTTGGACAAAAAGAACCCCAGACAGGGGTGCTGCGAAGTTTCGTGCAGGTTGATCAAGAACTCCCTCATAGCACTTATCAACATAGTTCTATTGTAGTTGTGGTATCGCAATGGCGGATCAAGTAGCAAGCGTTTATCAACTTTATCAGATCTCGCTAGCCCTATAGCAGTTTTGGAATCGATCATATTTGCGAGCAGGGAATAGTGCCACTGGTTTAGATTCTTTATTTTAACTAGATGCCTGACAGCTTTTACTCTGTCAGTTTTGTCTTTGCTACTGGCTAGTCTGACCAATCTTCTGGCGTATGCGAATTTCAGGGAGTCCCAAGTATTTTTGAAAATGTTGGATCTATTGTAAGGATAGAAGGATTGCAGATCAACGAATTCCTCGGGGATACTCCCTTCTTCGGGTACAACAGGCTTCAAATTCAATACAGAAGTGTCTACTGCAGTTTCCAATATTTCTCGTGTTTTCTTCACTTGGTAAAGAACCCATCCTGCACTAATTTATCTATTATAATTGGTTTTTGGAAGAATGAGCAATTTTACCTAGTTCCAACTATTGACAAACTTATATACTTCAATAAATTTGGATTGTTTGGATATCGCATTATTATTATTTACAATTTTTTAAATTTCCTGACACTTTTGACAGCGAATCTAACCTATATATTGCATCTTCCTAAACATTAAGAATTTGATCGCCCTCTTGGCCTTACCTATCATGGCTTCTCAGCCAAATTTGTGTAGTTTCCACTCTAAAAATGACTCTTCTTTCAGTTCAACTTACCACTGAGCAGGCTCCTCATAAAATATGGGGCACAAGAGCATATAAGTCATTTGACTTGCGTTTTAACCTAACCAAGATCTCTCCTGTTCTATTTTTCAAAGGAAAAATATAGTTTTTTTCATCATGATATATTTTGGCAAAACCTCTGAACTGATTTCTGACGTTGAAATTTATAAAGGCGGACCTATATTCTATAACAGAACATACTATTCAAATCATAAGAAAAATTTTCGTATTTTAATCGACTTTAGAATAACCTTCTCTGTATGTTAATAACACTATTACAATTTACCGAGTCATTTTGAAAACTCACATGAGTTCGATTTTGTAGTACGCTTAGAATGTTTCTATATTTTGGAATTGCAAAGAACGATCTGGAAAATTACAATATAATAACTGATATCCGTCTATTATTCCATTGTTATATAAACAAGATGCCCAAAAAATCTTTCCGTTATCCTAAAATTAGAAACGATACTAACGGTCAATTCATGACCCAATCCTCAAGTGATAACATATGGAAACTTTCAATAGTCTTCTGCATTGGTTCGTCAAACATATATGATAGTGATTTCGAAAGTGATCTGGAACTTTTTTCATAATCTGCCTTTAAGTGGTTTTCTGAAGTTCTTATGAATTTATTTTGATTACAGACATATTTTCAGTAGTAAATGAAAATGTGAATTGAATCTTGCTTTATTTATAATGATTATCGATAACTATCATCTGGTATTGTAAACAAACTAAAAATGAGACAGTGTATAATAGACATCAATTCCGTATTCACCTATTATTGAGATTATTTTTACATGATTCAGTTAAATAATAAAGACTTGTGTAATCAAAAATACAAAAAGTTTTTCGGACTAAATAAAACAATAATTCACAAAACAACGCAAATCTGAAAATATGTTCAATATTCAATGGCCTAAAATATCTACGCTTATGTGAAATGAAAAATGAGGAGTGGACTCTAGCAATAAACTTTCCTAACCAATTCTTTATCTTACACAAATATTAGCCAATTCAACTCTGAAAACTCCTTTTCCTCCTACCTCCAATCTAGTTTTGTAGTATTGATTCATTTCCGTCAACAATACAGAAATTTTGAGATGGTTTTTGTTAAATTGAGTCAGTTAACAAATCTGATGTAAATGTTGAATGTTTATGACAATTCTTTGTTCATCTTGAGAGGTATATACCTCCACCTTGCGATATTGATCCCCAAAACCTTAAATATAATTACTGGCTCTGTGATGCTATAAAGGCTTGTTCAATGTCATTCACAACTTGGATTTTCAGGCATTTGACTTCTCCTTTCTGTCAATTCAACTTATCATTAGCAGATTCATTATGAATGATAGCTCGCTTTATTAAAAAAAAGAATATTATTTTGCATATAAATTGATAGTGTGTCAAAATTCAGAAAAAGTGAAATAGTGATGAAATTCAACTTCACTGGGTCCCAATTCTCAAGTCACGGGAACCGTTTTCTGTTTCAATAAACTGAAATAACTGTCTTCAACTATATATTAATAGCACTATAATAATTCTGGAAATTCAGCTTATTGAATGAATGGAATTATTATTCATACCGAAATTTAGGAGATTGAGTCTGGAAAATTACAACCTGATAGAGACTATTATTTTTATTCATTATAAAATTTGTTATTATTTTGTGAACTGATTATCTTCTATTACGTTATTGTTGCCTCAAACGTGATGGGAAATAATCAATATACCCGAAATATTTTTCCATTGCCCTACAAGGTCAACAATATGGAGTCCATCACTAAAGGTCAGTTCATGACCTAAATCTTTACGATGTGATATATGGAAAATTTCAATGGTCTTTGATTTTTTCCATCAGTCTGGTGAAATTAAATATAGCACTAGGTTTGAACTCAATGATGAATGTTGATGAATTAAATTTTTTTGTGGTGGTGATATGTAGATTGCTACTTGATAGCAATCCGACTCAGTTTCACTTAGGTAATAAAGAATCATGCCTAAGTTTCTTTCTAAAACAACTTGTGAGGATTTCCGCAGGACTGGAATAGAGACATTAGTGTAGAGAGGCCTTTAAGCGACTAGATATTTTAATAGTTGCAAATATACATATAGTGCGGACGTGTTTAGCCCCTCCCCCTCTTAACTTTCGAATGAGCCAAAATGTGTATGAGAAAGAATCATTTTTAGTACTTTTTGATAAAAAGCCAATAGTGTGAGATCACTTGCCACCGAAAGGGCAAAATGGAGGTATTTCAATTCTCTACAATGTAATTTCTTCTTGAACATCCTGACAGTAAAACAGTCTACTTTCCCATATCTAACATTTTTGAATGCTTCTGGGCAAATGCTACTACATATTTCGACAATTCTGTCTCCAAACTTTCGATTTGATATAGCCTCAAAGGGAAAAATCGAGGGGAGTCAAATCCGGTTAACGAGTATGTCATCCCAACAGATCGCGGTTACCAATACACATGACTGGGTATGTTTGATCCCACCAATCCCTTACAGGCCTAAAAAGTGAGTTGTTGAAAAACAACTGGATTTTCGAATTCATTTCGACTGCTGGTCACAATTTCTTGAGTCCGTGGGTGAATAGGATTCTGAAGAACTTTCAGCGTCTCCTGTTGTCGTAGAGGATCCGCAACCAGCTATCCAAATTCAAAACAGAGGTCATTGTATAGAGAACTGAAATATATTTCGAGTGAAGGGTTATAAAAGATCCTCTTTCTATTTGAAAAAAAAAAGTTGACATCACTCTACGGCGAGTCACACCATTGACAATTTTTTAAACAAAAATAATGAAAATGGTTCAATTTCATTCAAATTTTCAATTTTGTTAGGGTTTCCCAGTAACAATAACCATTATCATTCAGAGAAATTCATTTGTAAAATCGAGTTCAAACTATTGATGTCGTAGCTATTTACATACTCGCTAAAAGGAATAAGCCGTTTAGAGACATTAAGGCTCTTAAATTTCTAGGACGTGAGAATTGATTTCTGCAATTTTGAAAACAAATTATTTGTGATACGTAAGAACTTTAACTTTACGGATTGCGTAATATCACGTCACAAAACTTTGATAAAGAACGATAATTGCAAGAAATACCGTACACCAAAAATCCCAAGTAACGGTTTTCTACCAAATTAAGTAACACATAATCTTATCTTGTTCATTCATATCAATCATTATTGCATCGCAAAATTTGTATACATTCTCACTGAGCAGAATTGTAATTAGGAATTTTAAAATTGAGGCAAGTGCTTCTTTTTTCAATCATCAATACCAAGCAGATCGTGCTTTTAATATTGTGTTGACATAGGTCCTCCAAGATCTTCATCAATGAGGACACCTAGATCTTGATGACCTAGGCTTTCGTGCCATACCTGCCAACTGAACTTCTGCATTAATTTCAGACATTTCTGATGAGGAAAATCATATTTTATGTATGCTATCACACATTACTATTTTCCATTCGAGAAATTTTGATCCAACTAGCAACTAGCGATGTACCATAGGGATCTTATTTGAAGAAGTGAAGTAGACTTAAACTAAGAACCGAAAAATGATGCATCTCAATAGGAGTTTGAATCCCAAATCGCCCATTCTGCAGTTATACTCCACCTGACAATATGGAAACCGTGGACTTTCGGGCTTGAAGTGTTTAAACAACAGTGGTATTGGCAGGAATTGGCAGCTTGAGGCAGCTGCTCGAGAGGTTGATGAACTTGGTTAAGTTTTCGATACCGAACAAGCGTGTCTTTTGTTGCCATAGGAGTGGAGTGATCTCTACGGCTTTCATGTGGACCATTTTCTGTATCGAAAACTACACCGAGCTCGGACAGGTGTCTTAAAAGTTGTAAAGGTTGCGTCATAATGACGGACTTGAAATTAAAGACTGATGGAGTTTTTACTTAAGTCTATTGCCTTTTCAGTTCTGATTCAGATTTACAATTGACAAATCGTTGATTAACAATTATCTAAAGGCACTACAAAGTGTATTCCAGTTACAGTCGCGGACAATGTAGAGAAGGGGATTCGATTTCCTGATGACTTTACAGGCTTCATCCGGCTTTGATATTGTCGGGGGAAGTAATGAATGATTTTTTTGTCGGTATCTTTTTGGCAACACTGTTTTTGACAGATCACGCGTGAATCGTGTCTTGTGTCATTGTCAAACTTGTTCAGTTTGGTCTATAATTTAACCATGAATCGACTTACGAAAGAAAAACGCTTGCAAATTATTGAATTTTATTATCAAAATTCATGCTTGTGATTTAACGCCTTTGGATTATTTCTTGTGGGGTCATATTGAGGGTCATGTCTACAGGGATAAACCAGCATCGACTGACGCTCTAGAAGACAATATTGAAGCATTTCTGCGTGAAATACCGGTCGATATGTTAGAGAGAGTGTGCCAAAATTGGACCTTGTACATGAGCCATCTAAAGCGGAGCCGCGGACAACATTTGCATGAAATAATCTTCAAACAGTGAATTATATTGATCGCTCTATCGATTCCAATAAAGATTTCACAATTTTTTAAATTTTTTTGTGGTTTTTGAAAATCAAATCCTATACCTCTTAAAAAATCACAAGTTACAACCATGGAACGGACGATTTGGGATGCTAATTTCTGTGGAGATGCATCATTATATAGGCCTTTATTATTATTACTATATCTCACGGAACAATAAAGCTGACGTTGCCGTCAGTCAAGCATGCTTCAAAAAATATCCCATGAAGACTCTAAGTACTACTGCATGATCAAACGACTCACGTTGAATATCTGAAAAGAAAGATGGAGTTCCCATACCAGGGCAAAATACAGTACTGAAACTGAATATTGCAATTAAGTTGGAGCTTTTTATACATTTGGGTGAACCAGCACCTCCTATATTAGTTATTGTATTATTTTATTATTCTATTTTATTCTCTAATTTACGATGTTGATGACAGGGGTTTTTATGAATAAGCGCAATTGATGGTATACTGAATTTTTTAAATTCAGGTGTTCCACAATATTTCACTTACGATCACCTCGTTTTGACAACAATTCATTACTTACTTTGTCATTACCCCCATTGAACTCTTATCTATGTATCTACTACTCTCTCAAATTAATAGAACAATTACGCTACATTTTTATCATGTTTATAATTTATGACTGTCTTGGCAGAAGGTTAAGTTTTTGTGCTAATTATCTACCTATTTCTTTCATCGACTATTATAGATGATGGAAGATTTCATTTACATACTAGAAATCCAATCTGATTTTCAAGATATTGCTTCTGCAGTGATTTAACATGATTATTTATTGATATAGGTAACGTGTAAATTTGGAAAACTTTACAGTTGCTTACACATTGACTACGAATAATAATAGGTACAAAAATACCTAATAATGATCACTACTAATAGCCATATAATAGTTTAAACAATTTTAAACCTTCCTTTAGTTACTGAACTTGTCTGAAGTGAGTAATCGGTATTTCTTAACAATTGACCATATTGACGTAAAAACAGTTGTTCATATTCCATTCAATTGAGCAGTACAGTACGAATTGCCAGCCTGAAAATAATATGAAAAATTACTAGTAATTTTTAGTAGCAATTTTTATTTGGTTCACATAGAGAGTGACGTAAATCTATATGTAACATTAGTTTGTTAACCGTTTCGGTTTCTTTGTTGATTGTATCAAAATTTAGAGCACACGTATTTTTTCTGGGTTGGCTACTCTTTTTATCTGTCACTAGTGTCAGTTATCATGTTAATTATTCACGCCGTTATTTCAACTGAATACTACTGAAAAATTAATATAATGAAAACAACAAATAAAACTCAAAAATGGATGATAAACTTCAACTACATATGACAACTGACGCTAATGACATACACACAAGCCCACCCAGAAAAAATACATGTACATGTATTGATATTAATTATAAAATGAATACTTTTGGAAACTACTGCCAAACATCAAATTGAAGTCAAGATTGGGCGATACAGACATTGTCTACAGATTACAGTTGACCTGATATCAGAATAACCAAATTGAAAAAAATACATGTGTTTTAAATAAAATCCCCACACGATAGGGTCTCAAAACTAAACTGATGAAAAATACTACTTGATGAATTGAAACATGCAAAACAGAAACTATCTGTGCCAAAACTACAAACTTCTTTGATATAAGTAATTTATAAAAATTGAATTATCATAAAAAAACTATTTAGAACTATACAGATTGCTAAACGCTCCATTCAAAATTGAAATTTATAAGGCAGTAATCTTTTATCAAATTTGGAAGTTGGCGATTCGTAAGGCACTCCCTTATTTATTGTGTTTTATGACTGGCATCACTAGTATTCCACATATAATATTGAGAAGAAGACGATGGAACACATGGGAAGTTCCTCGTCCAGATGCGACATCTTCCGGACATATCTGTCAGTTGTTTTCATGTATTGCTGTGCTTAAACACTGCAATTTTCAATTGGAGGTCAATATTCATATTTACAATATAAAGTTTACAACTTTGGAATTTTAAATGCCAACAGTTGTAAAAACAACTGTTTGAGTAGCAAGAAATTATTGAAATGGTAGAAAACTTTTCAGTAAACGACAGTAATTATTGTAAACTTCCAAACGTCATCAACTGGCCTCACGACTCACGACTATCTCCCTCCGATGTATTGATGACGCAGGTGTATTCCTTCTACGACCCAACTGTAGATATTTGAAATGATTGGGTCGAATGCACTGCGACCCGCGAGGGTTTATTGTGGCTCCAACCTACTCAAACTTGACCAAAGCCAATTACTTTATTCGGTGAGTGATCTTTCAGGTCAGCAGTTTTTTTGTAACATGTTACTTTCAACATCGAACTTCGCGATAATAAATGAAGCAATTTTGAAAGTCAACAGAGTTTTGAGGGGGTAGCAACTACCCGCAAACGACAAAGTTTCAAAATTGGATTCCTTGGAACAACAATCGACGTGTTTTTTTTAATTATCAGCTTTTGAGATATTGGGGAAGTCCAATTCTCGTCGGAAAGACCTGTATATAATCAATTTCAGTTTGATATGCACAATGACGTGACGGTATTGGCAGTACCATAATCAAATCGCAATCGAGGTCATGTTTGTAATTAGGTGAGTAGATATTTATTAATATTTTACAAACAATATTTATATTGAAAACAGAAAATATTTGGATATAAATTTTGGTAATTTTTGTAAATAGTCTTAAACGTATTCAAGTCGCATACTATGTAGTTTGATTTCTTGCGTTATACTGTGTAGTGCTCTTTTAGGAATATTTGTCTTCCTGTATTCGAGAGGTAAGAGACAGCATAGTTTTGCCATTATTTTGATTAACTTGCATTGCATTGACTTTGCAATTTCGGCCTTCAAATGCTTCAATAACGCTATATATTATTCACTGTGGATGGTATTTCCCTTCTCAAGATAGTCGATGAGTATTACACCGCGCTCATTCCAAAATACCGAGGCCATAACCTTTCCAGTCGGCTGTTGTGCTTTCGGGCGCTTTGGATGAGGTTCAACAGTTGCTCTCTACTCAGATGACAATCGTTTCTATTCCACAGTGGAGTCATGGATCCATGTTTCATTAATTGTCACATATCGACGCGAAAATTTCGGTTTATGTTTAAATATGGGTAAACACTGATCAGAATAATCAAGGCGTTCTTGTTTTTGGTCAACAGTGAGCTACCGAGGCACCCACTTTGAACAGAGCTTTCTCATAGTCAAATGCTCATGCAATTGAAAGTCAACACGTTCCTTTGATATCTTTACAATGTCAGCTAACTCGCGCAACTTCACTTTTTGATCATTGAAAACCCATTTCGCAGACATACGAAAATTTCCAGCAACACCCCGGGTGCCAATTCAATAAAATGTAAAACCACATAATATGCAAAAATGTATACAATATAGATGAGAATTTTCAAGATACGCTCACCATCAAAACGAAGACGGACTCTCCTGAGGTCTTCGACAAAAGCCACTTTATCCCAAAAACTGTCCCAAACTCTCACCAGGAAATCGAAAATGTCCTCCCACTCAAATATACCGCGATAAACCATTAAAACCATCACCAATACCAAAATCCCCTCGCGAATTCTCTAATAATTCACCAGAGCTCCATAGCAAGTCCAACCCAACCTATTTCTCAGCTCGCACGCTCCTGATCTTCCACCTCAAGTCAGCTAGCCAAACATATAACGCGATTATTTCTCTCTCTCAAACCACCTCGCTAAACCATGTCTTGAATTACCCCTCGTATTTCGACAACTCTTGAATTTTCTGCAGAAAATTCAACCGGTCCACTACTGACCTCGCACGTTACTGCCCTTATTCCCTCAAGGCACCTAACCAAATAAGAGGCGAATAACTCCCAAATACCGCGTTCACTTCGCGAAACATTGACCAAAATTCTTCGTACTTCGGTCCACCCCAAGAACCTCCCAGGACTCAAGTATCTAAACAACTAAATCAAAAATTCGCACAAGACTACCTCAAATCATCTAACCCGCGAACAATCAACGACACAGAAACCTTTGAAGACGCACTGTCTTCAGGGACCCGTCCCTGGGTCAAAAGACCCATTACCCCTAGGTTCGTGCAAGACTTACTTGATTTTTCCAACTAAATTCTCTTAAGGGGGGTTGAATTCGAATTCTCCCAGAGAGTCCCTGTCCAATCGGATAGCTCTAAATAATTTCACCGATTCGTACCCTCAACTCCCTCTTCAAATCCGGTAAATAAGTCGGCAAGAATTTCCAACTTGGCAGTCCAATGCCGTGATTCTGCCACTGACATACAGATGCAAGGGCCATTTGGAATTTTATTAGTTTATTTCTCAGTTCAGGAATAAAAGTGTTTTTGTATGTAGACGAACTTTTATAACATCGTTAAATTAACGATGATTGTTCAGTCTCGTCTATGACCCTCTGAACTCTCAGGAAATAAATCATATTTCCTCATGGGACAACTTTGAAAATATCTATTTGACCCTTCAGGAAAGTTAATAGCATAGGTTCTTGAACGTCGATGCAATTAAAGCAAGTGTGGAAATATTATTACAAATTAATGTAAAACATCGAAAACCAAGTTTCAAAAATGCGAAGTAGATTCAAAAGTCTGGAGAGCAAGTATAACTTTTGAGAATCCACATGATCTTTCAACCTCCCGTCCACTGACGCAAAGATACGGCTATGACTGTCGAGATGAAAACAAACTAGTTTTATTTTGTGATTTCCCATAATATCTTCGAGCAAAACTCAAAGTGGAATATAATCACGTAGGTTATTGGACGTAAAAATAAAAATAAACAAACTGAAAGCACTTATAAGACTAAAAATAACTTGACCAGTTTCATCCACGAGATATCTGAACTGTGTAGAAATAAAAACCCCCTCATTTCAAGTTATTCATTATAAATTATTTCGTGACGTTTCCAACGAAGATTGCGGTGTGTTTAGAACGTCAAATAACAGTCAGATTATGTTTGGAATTCATAATTGATAGCGGGAAAAAACGATCATAGCGGGAAAAAACGATAATACTTGTGGAGAATACAAAAAAATTATAGAAAGAATAACAAGATTTGAAATTATAATTAAGTCCTCATATTTAGATTTCACGATTAATTTGAAGAGCAATGCTTTTCCAGAACGTACTCATTCTTTAAAATTGATATTGTATTTTTTTTTCATTAGAACAAATCGTTTGACTTTCTTTTGCATCATTATCCAAACTTAATGAACGAAATTTGGATTGATCAGCTGGTGTATATTAGCTGTATATTAAATGAATAACCACATATTAACTAGTCACTTATTTTGTTTGTCTATGTGTTTTTCTATTGAGGATGATTCATGAGCTACACTTATGAACATTTGTGTACTACAAAATTTCATTTCCATCTTTTTCCATTCATTTTTTTGTTATACTCGTTTATTTCGACTTGGAGATCAGCTACTATTTTTTTGTGTAGATCAAGCGAGTGCTTTAGTTCTGATTCCATTTTCAACACCTCTTGAATGTATTTTTCATTTTTCGATATTAGTTTTTTTTTAAAAATCTATTATCCAATTCGACATCAATCTGTAGCTCTACAATAGCTTTTCCATA
>WOGR01009052.1:0-11528 GCA_015342045.1 Leptinotarsa lineolata | reverse complement strand
GTGCTGGGTAATCGAACGTTAAAAGGTAAGGCCTCGGTAATGCATTTCGCACAAGTTTCGACTTCTGAGGGTTGACGTCCGTCAGCTGGTTAACGGAACGAACAATTTCAGAACAACAACAATTTTTATCAATTCTGTCCTTTTCCCAAATATTCAATACAAAACGTTCTCATGAACCTGCAGTTGTTTATAACTGTTATATATTTATCGTTATATAAGTCGCATCAAATTTGATGTCTTTTTTGTCATCATAAGCTGACAACAGAACATTATCAAAATGAAATTGATAACCTAGAATATGATGCCAAACTAGTTGATTATGTCTTGAAAAATATTTAAAAACACTTACCCATTTAATAATGTGAGAATTAAGAAGAATATTCACTATATTCATCTTGCATCTTGCTGGACGCATGGACATGTCCTTGCCAATTATCATATCGAATCTATCAAAATATGAAAGTGTAATTGATCAGCGATCTATGTAATTTTTTTTCACATACAAAAATTTTACAGAATTCAAACAAAAGTACCTATTCAATTGAATTATTTATTATTAATACAGTATCAACTTCATACCTACCATATGACAATATGAAATATATAACATATCAAACTAGTTAAGAATTAATGATGGATATATGGATAGAAATACAAAAAATCACATTGGTTGATACAATCGCCTCTAGAATGACCTAAATAGACGTAGTTGAAGAATTACATATAGATGGAAAAACAGTAAATATGTAATATAGAATTTAATATCGTTCAATTCACAAAACAGCTGGAATATTTTAGTTCGATGTGTTCTGTTTCATTCTCATATCGTGAATTTTCACTAATTTTCCTATCGCTTTATTGGTTCCTTCTGTATATTCCTGGTCAGTTTTCGATGAGTCTGTAGGATTCTTCTTAGTATGTACTGAACCTCTCTACCGCTTTTATTTTGCTTTCCCTATTTTTCAATGATTTGTCCACAATAGTGGTGGCATGTATCATCATAATACTCAAATAGTTAGGTATTCAAGGTAACTTCCTCAGCAGTTTCAGATTTCGAGAAATGGTTTCTTCCCCCCCTAATAACATTTATGTAAAGAGTGGCGACTTTTTTCTTTGGTATTCTTGCTTGGAACTCGGAAGTATATATTTTCATTTTGAATTTCTTGCTACGTTAGTACGTATCAATTGACAAACTATTTGTGATTCTATTTGCCTAGAAATAAAAAATGTTTGTGAAAATTGTTCAGATATTACCATGGATAGTGCATTTATTCAACACTGAGTATTCGAATAACCGACTCAGTCGACTCAGCGACAAGGGAGTGGTGGCGGAAAAACAAAATACGCGTGCTAAAGCCGTAGAAAGCAACTTGTGTGTTGTTTACTGCAGTGTGTCAACTGCGTGAATGTGATTAATGATAAAAAAGGACGCTACAAGTATTGAATCGTTCCTAAATGCAAGAAATCTTCGGTAACTACACCAGACAAAATTTTTATTTCACTGCCAAGTAACTTAAAATCACGAAAGCTATGCCAGCGCGATATGCGAAAGGCCGACTTTGTATCTACCATAGGGACGAATTTTTGTTGCGAAGCTCATTTTGATGTGATTATGAATGATAACGATTATTAAAAAAAAATTATAGTTTATTCTAATCACTACTCAGAATTTTCGTTTGAAATTTAAGGTAAAACAAGGTATCGTATTATTCCTTACTTACCT
Source organism: Leptinotarsa lineolata (assembly GCA_015342045.1). NCBI lineage: Eukaryota > Metazoa > Arthropoda > Insecta > Coleoptera > Chrysomelidae > Leptinotarsa > Leptinotarsa lineolata. The sequence goes on along the minus strand of WOGR01009052.1, from coordinate 9,805 downwards.
TCCCATTTTACACATCTCATTTCAGCACTTATGTAGTCCCTACTGTTATTAAAATATTCCATTACCATGAAAATATCGATTTTATGTAAATTACCCGAATCAGCTCTACTGAAACTGTCTTCTAATGAACACATAAAGGTTCTTAACTTTGAATTTGTTTTAAAAACAAAAGAATTCAAAAATACGTAACACGTGGTGTTTTCAAACCAGCAAATGAAACAAAATCCGACGATGGCAGCGATTGATAATCTCCAACTACAGGCCCGGTTGCCACCGCTCGAAGCTCTTTGCCTGGTGTGACGTCAAGATGTACCGCGGGCGATATCACATTTTCAATTGCTCTTGCTCAGTTGTTAATTGACACATAAACCAGAAAATTTTGTGGGATTCTTAGGAGATAATTTACTTCTATAATCTATTGTAAGCCGAGTCTTATGAGGTAACGCAGATGAGCGTCACATACACTCGTCTGCATTGGCTTATAAGAGGAAATGTATTTCGAAAACGTCTGTCTCAGACTTGGTGCAGACAGGCATATAATTTAACGTACTACAACGTCTGCCACAACGTTGTTGAAATATATTATTTCTTATGAGCCAACACAGACGGGAGCCACGTATGCTTGCATTCGCTCATCTAAATTGGCTCATGAGAGACAATGTATTTCGAAAACGTCATTCTCAGACATGATGCAGACGAGCGTATAATTTAACGCACTACGCATGATTGGTTGATATGAACGTCGTTGAAATATATTGTCTCTTATGAGCCAACGTAGACAAGAGCAGGGTACGTTCACATTCGCAACGCATAACTTCAGTACGCATAACAACGCATAACTTGCACCGGGTCTAATACCAATTTTTATGGTGCGGAAATGAAATAATTGCTACATACCTGAGGAAAGGCTACCATTTCTCCTACATTCCTTGACTCACCTGCAAAAATATGTATCATTGATAACCGAGAAATATTTGTCAACATACGGAATAGAAAAACAATACGAAATATAAGCAATGAAACATCAACTCGAATAAGTAGTCGAAATGGAAGGAATCGTATGCCATCCCATAATCGATCAAAACGGTAATTATATCTGTTACCAACTATCTCTACGTATACTTCCAACAAAACAAAAGTTAACAACGCTTGTTGATGAATGTTACATATTTCAGTGTTCTTTATTTTCACTTATTCATTAATTAATTTTAATTTTAGGTCACAATAATTTGATTACTTCACGAATTGAAGTTCTTGAATTTTTTATTTTTTCATCAATTTTTTTTCATTTTCATCTCATTTTGACATTATCTCTGTTTAAAATAACTCATCCAAATATTTCGATCCAGTTATTTTTTGCATAATTTTATTATTTCATTCATTTTGATTTTAGTTTTATGAAGATAAATAATGGAAATTACAAAACAAAAACCGAAAATAATGAAAAAAATGAGAAGCAAGATTTCTAACCAATTTATTTTACGACGTTTCGATTGTTCTACAAACGTGCATTGTGAAATTGTTACCAAAAACGATAATTTATATTTGGTAATAGAATATCGAAAATTTTCAAATCTTGAAATATATTATATATTGAAACATTTTAATGCAGTTCAATATTATGTCATTAAAATGATTGAATTTTGCTGTATGGTCAGGAAAATGTTAAGGAGATTGGGCAGAGCTTTATTACTATGGAAGCAGTAGACATCGCTTTTGTGATCTCACCCATGCTCTCAACTGCGTCCAGCACGATATTCTACTCGATAAAGTATCTTCCCGGAATCCGAGGTATTATTCACAAGTGGTTCTCATTATATCATGAATGCAAAATCACAAAAAAAGAGATACCCACTATTGTTTTTGGTGATTTTACACAATTAGAGTGCCCCAGAGTTCAGTTCTCAGACCCATTCTATCCACACTCCACATTAATGAATGTATGGACTCATTTGGGGCGAGAGCCGGTTGGATTGACGCGAGTGGTTTGTTTCACTTATTCAGTCGACCGTCAGAGGACACGGTGGTTCAAACTGCGAGGCAGAAAGATTGATTTTCCCTGACTATCGTCTAACCCGTGCTATAATCGCACGGTAAACGATAAGACCTAGATAATCCTTGGCTCCCACAACCTCTGGGGGTTAACATATTATAAGAGATTTGTATACAGATGACTGTATATACAGTGTGTAAAAGCCAAATGGAATAACCTCATTATTTTGGTTACAGTACATATTTAAAAAAAACCCGAAACACGTCAAAGGTTAATTATAATTTGAGATGATTCAACGCAAAAATGACTCCCCTACCTTCAACTCCCTTCGAATGACAGGTACAACCCCCAACTTTTTAAACAGGAAGTATGAGTTTGTGATATATCGTTTGGAGTGTCTCGTCATTCTCTATTCAAAAATGTTATCGTTTTCAAGTTTATTGCAACAATGAAGATAAAATAAATTGAAATAATGTGGTTACCGAAATTCGATAAAATACATTCAAAAACTGAAATGTAATGCAAAACGTAATGAAATGTAGAATACGAAAACGAACTATGGATGTTAACGAAGTAGATGTTCGAAATGTTCACCGTGAACGTCTCGGCAACATCCTGATCTAAAATAAAACCGTTATTCGTTCTTTCAAGTCATTCAAATCTGAAGATTTAGTTTTGCACACATTGCTCTTTACATATTCCCATAAAAAGAAATCTAATGATGAAAGATCGGGGGATAGCGCTGGCCATTTGATGGATCCTCGCCTTCCTATCCACCGAATAGGAAATGTTGTATTGAGGTATTGCCAGACATTAACTTGGTAATTTACTGGTGCTTCATCCTGCTGAAACCATATCGTATTCACTGAAACTTGAGGATTTCCTGGATCAGTATATGAATTTGCTAAACTTGGAATGACATTATTTCAAATTAGTGCCAAATAATTATCGCCATTCAAGTTGCCCTTAATAAAAAAGGAACCATTGATATGGTTTCCTATAATCCCTGCCCAAACATTTTGAGGGTATTGCGTGTATTCTTCTCTAATCCAATGAGGATTTTCCGTTGACCAGTAGCGGCAATTTTGCCGATTAGTATAACCATTAAGAGAAAAAGTACACCCATCAGAAAACATAACATCTTCAACATGTCCATCATTTGCTCACAAAACTAAGTTCTTTTATAAAAATCGTCTTCCATGAGCTCCTGAGTAGGTATTATTTTATAGAGATGCATTTTATTTTCTTTTTTATGTTTACTATCGATGTATGGCTAACATTGAATGTAGTGGATGCCTGTCTACTCAATGTATGTGGGTTTTCCTCAAACTTAAGCATCACATCTAATTTGAGTTGATCATTTATTGCATTGGCAGCTGCTTCTTTTATCTGCCCCACATGACCAAACTCGTGAAACTGCTTCTATATTCTGCTTATTGTTCCTTGAGATGTGGGCGGTAAATTAGAAAATTTTTCATGAAATAAGCAAGCCACTTTCTGTTGTGTTCGAGTTTCATCTCCGTAGCCAATCATTTGTAAAACTGTTATTTTATGCATTTCCGTTAATCTTACCATTTGCAAGACTTGAAGTCAACGAACTTTAAACTTAAACTAAAATACTGACAACTAATGTTGTAACATACAAAGCAATTTGACAAGGCGTTTCAAACTGACGTTGCCATGGAAACTATTTACAGTTTCTTAAAGGATGCCATCTGAAAAGAACATTGCTATAGTTTTTGCTTACTTTCTTATTATCATTACCTTAACATGAAATGAGTTTTGAGTATATTGCAATACATTCTGAGTGTATTTTATCGAATTTCGGTAACCACGTGATTTTGATTTATTTCATCTTAATTGTTGCAATAAACTTGAAAACGATAACATTTTTGAATACAGAATGGAGGGTTGAAGGTAAGGGTAGCATTTTTACGTTGCAGTATGTCAAATTACAATTTAAATTTGACGTGTTTTGGGATTTTTTCAAAATATGTACAGTAACCGAAATAATGAATTCAATCCATTTGGCTTTTACACACTGTATATCATAATTTACAGGCTAATTTGAACCACATTGAGGAAACAGTATAAACTAAAAAATATCTAGATGTAGTCGATATCCTCAAAATTAAAAAAAACATCATTTTATTGCATTATTGAGTTTTTTATTCATTTGAAAAATGAAACAAAATAGAATTGGATTTACTTTATTTACTCTAATTCCAACTGTCTTCAACTGAACAAGTTAAGAAATAATGAAAACTCCCATTGTTTCTCCCACGCGTCAATGTGAAAAAAAAATATGTTGAAAAATATCTCAACGATTTTTTCCGTCTATTTGACGGCGAAATTAGTTTTTTCAATATATCCATGTTTTCAATTAATTTTCAGCAGATTCTTACTGAATTCACGTGCATTTACATCCATGTGTGAAGATTGTATCGTACTGAAAACATACGTACTGGAAAACAAATATTTCAAAATAAAATTACTAAATTCAGGGTGTTTCTTAACTACGGTACGAAACTTCAGAGGGTGATTCGTTAGGTCACCGGATATAGTTCAGTATCCAGCGTGGTAGTAGCCAGGGAAGTAGATGTTTTTTGGCAGGCATTTACCAGAACCTACGGTGTAGGTAGTTGGGAGAGACGAATATTTCGAGATTTTATTTCGAAATCATTTACATCACATTTAAAGTATGTTATGAAACAAGTCAAATTATTCGAATTCATTCAATTTTCAATTTTCTGTGGAATTTTCACGAAATTCAATAAAACCTTGCAGCAACATACGAATCTTTCACAAATAAGACTAATGAAACATGAGAATTTCAATGATACTTGAGAAAAGAATTTCTCGTTAAGGCTGAAGAATTTTTCACAATAATAGAGAAAAGTGGCCAAGATATTTCAGAACGTTATTAAAATACATGTGTATTCAAACATGAATATTGAATGACAATATAGGAGAGTTTCAAAGTGTTTCACATCAAATAAACTCCGAACGAAAAATGAATATTCTCAAAAGGATTGTGGTAAAGCCGAGCGAAATACACTTCAGGCTTCCCGTATTTATGTTTTGCGTTATCCCGCCCAAGGCATCTGCACAACACTGCTTTCGAAATAAATAGAGAAATACCTGAAATACCAATATCTGGCATGAAGTACTTCAGCGGGGTTGAAAGTGACACAAACGTAGCTAGTCTGGAGAATTTCACTTAACTCGATGTGAAATCTGATATTTGATCATCTCTAAGACGATGAGTAGGTGTGATGATATTTTTCCTACTAGTGATCTGCCCCGGCTCGGCACGGGTGCAATGCTGATACTATATATAAATTCACCCACCGAAAATTTAAGGACATGGAAAAACTGTGATGAAAATATAATTTCGTTTTATGGACGCGCCTTTTTCTCCCGCGGCTGGCACCCCAGTTGAAATACTTAAAAATCTTTCCTTATTACATCGACAACATAAAACCAAGCTACATACAAAATTTCAGCCTCCGAAAATATAGCGGTTCAAAGAAACAGTGATAAAAAAGTAATTTTCATATGTAAATGCGCCCCTTCGTCTTCGTCATCACCCGAAGACGATTGTGGATACTAACAATCGAAACGTCGTGAAGTGACCTGGTTTGAAATCGCCTAATTTTTAATTATATTAATTTATTTTTATTTTTATTTTATTTGTTCAATTTTTTTTTCACTCGTATTTCATTTTTTTAGTTTTTTTTGCTTAATATATTTGCCATTTTTAGCTATTCTATTAATTTTTAATTGTATTGTTAATTTCAGGGATTTAAAATCATTTTATACAATATTAGACAATGGAAGTCCAAACTGATGAAATTCATACATTTCATGGTGAACAATGTGACCCTAACAAATACTGATCACAATGTTAGATTCTTGGGAATCATTTCAGATGAGTTCCTCAATTGGAAAGGCCACTGTCAACCATTATTATCAAAACTTAATTCATTGAAGTTTATCTTCATCAATTCACGAATAGTTTTAACAGTCAGCTGCTAAATATACAGGGCTATTCAAATTCGTTTCTGTAGAGGAGTATCTTGTGAAAGATAAGAGATAGAGTGCCGGTTAAATTGTGGCAAAGTTGCGTATTTTAAAGACCTATTCATTGATGTGAAAAATCGAATATAGCTGTTTTGGTTCTGGAGATATACAGAAAAAACCAAAAAATCTCAAATAATTTTTTTGCCTGTCAAATCTGTTCATACTTTGCTATTGGCACTTGATGTGGGCTATCAGAATATATCCATGAATCTTTTATACAGGGTATCATCTGACTTGGGACACCAGCATCTTTGAATTTTTAAATATAGACCTGTATTTTTTGTTGAGACTTTTGGATTGTCGACGTTTACTTCATACTGAGGAATTAAATTTAATTTTATATTTCGGGACCTTTCGGTAATATTTTATTAAAATTGGGTGAATCATTCCCTTTTAAATTACGGCCCTATAGATTGGTTCACTGAGTTAAATAAAAACACAATAGCAATTTTTAGGTCTCCTTATGTACCGTAGAGTTTTCCTAGAGTTTTTTTTTCATTTATAGGTACCTATTCATATTTTTCCACATTTCCATTGCTCCGAGCGTTTTCTACAATGAACTTTGAATAGTAAAACCTTTTATGATTATCTGAAACATATCTTCAACAAAAATATAGTATATGTGATTTGATAAGGAGAAAAACAAATGATAGCAATAATAACATCCAAAACGAACACTACAATTGTAATGAAAATTGAAATGAAGTAATTTATATACAAAAAAAATAATGGCAGAATAAATGTTAGAATTGGTGTCCTTTCATTTCTATACATTTTTGAGCTCGTTTTTCATATTATTTATTGCCCTTAATATACTTCTCTGCTGTATTCTTGCGACAGAATTCAAAATTTTCAATCTCGAGTCTTCCACATTTTCTATCTCTCTGCCAGCGTAAATTCTATTTTTCAATGTCCCCCATAGAGAATAGTCCAAAATAGTAAGATCTGGTAATCTTGCAGGCCAATTTATTGCCCCATTATTTGCTATCCATTTCTTATTCTACTTATCAAAATACATATAACATATTTCTGTAGATATATTTCAGATAATCATGAAAGGTTTTTGCTATTCGGAGTTCATTGTAGAAAACGCTCAGAGCAACGGAAATGTGAAAAAATATGAATAGGTACCTAAAAATGAAAAAAACTCTTGAAAAACTCTACAGTACATAGGAAGACGTGGAAGTTGCTTATGGGTTTTTATTTAAATCAGTCAACCAATTTACAGGGCCGTAATCTGAAAGGGAATAATCCACTCAATTATAATAATGTACTATCGAAACATCACAAAATATAAAGTTAAATTTGATTTCTCAGTATGGAGTGGAAGTCGACGATCCAAAAACTACAAGAAAAAATAGAGGTTAGTATTTAAAAATTCAAAGATGGGGGTGGCCCAAGTCAGATGACACCCTGTATAAAAGATTCCTGGATATATTCTGATAGCCCACATCAGGTGCCAATAGCAAAATATGGACAGATTTTCAATATGTCTGCGAATGAAGAAGATACGGGCAAAAAAATAATTGGGGTTTTTTGGTTTTTCTGTATATCTCCAGAATCAAAAGAGCTATATTCGATTTTTTCACATCATTGAATAGACCTCTGAAATACGCAGTTTTGTCACATTCAACCGACACTCTATCTCTTATCGTTTACGAGATACCCATGTACAGAAACGAATTCGAATAGCCCTGTATATAAGAATAATATAATATCGAAGAGTAAATTCATCAATAATTTCATTTATCATAGACATCTTCAGAATATTGAATTTTTAGAAGAAAAATATTATATTTTTCAATAACTCCTAGAGGCCAACAAAACGAATCCAAAATCAGATTTCATGAGATTGTATTTTCCGTTCTCTGAAATATAGATGTACTTAGATTGTGAAAAAGAAATAACTTTCAGACACAAACCGGGAGAAAAAGTCCTCTCGAAATAACTACTTTCATATAAACAATGGATTGCATGAAAGAAGTAATACTTTCAACACAACTACTTTTATATGAATGTTAAATTATGCAAAGAAAAATCAGTTTTACCCATTCAGTTTGTATTACAAACATTCGCTTTGGAATTGAATCAGATATCATTCAGAAGATTTTTTTAAATTTTTTATTCGCATAAAAGTAGTTGTTTTTAAAGTATTTTTTTTTTCATGTAATTCAATGTTTGTATGAAAGTAGTCGTTTCTAGAGGGCTTTTTCTTCCGGTTTTTGTCTGAAAGTTACTTTTTTCCATGATCTACACATCTTTGAAAATAGTTTTTTGTGAAATGCTTCCTGTCTTCGGAAGATTTCCACATTATTCTTATGAGAATGGAGAAGTAGAAAGCCAAAACCTTTCTTTCCCAAAAATGAATATACAGCTGAGCTTTCAAATTCGTTTTGAAAGTTTCACAATGAAATATAATTGTAAGACTCACTACTGAGAAAAGAATGATGACTATTAGAAATTGTGGTGGATTGATGAAAAAAGTCAATCATGATCAGTGAATCGACGTGAATGTTTTCCGTAGGTATCAATCTTACTTGAAATTATTTCTGCGGGTCCTTCTCCTTCTATAGCGATGGATGCCACTTTGCCACTGACTTCATACCTGCTAACTACTTTCGTTTGATCTATGAAGACTTTGAAATAAAAATGTTTATTTTTCAAATCCAACCTGCAATCAAAAAATATATTTGTGTGAATAGAGAGAGACAGAAAGAGACAGAGACAGTATGTTTCAATTATCCAAAATACAGGACCTTATGAAGGCTTAGGATGTGGAGTTTACTCCAGATCACTAAGCCTAAAGATTAAGTGGGGAATGGGAAAAAAACCAGCGTGGTTCAAACAGAACTGGCTGGCATCTCAGACGCCACAAAAGAAATAATTAGAAAGATAATTTCTGAAAAAAACAAAACTATCTGCACTGATAGTTGACCAGCCCTATTAGCCTTGAACAGACAACGTATAACCTCAGAGCTAGTACTAGAGTGCCACCAAGACTTAGCCAACGCCTTGGTAGATATTATCTTGAGATGGGTTGAAGAGTACTATAGGAGTAAAGGTGATTCTTTAGCCAGGGAACCGGCTAAAATGAGAATTTTACGACACAGTGACACCTACCTCGTGATCCTGGGAAGCTGGCGCCTGGTAATGACAAGGAAAAACCTATGTTCAACAGTAGGATTTCTGACTGACCACGGTCGAATAAGGAAACAACTAAGGGCTAGTGTACACACCTCTATGTAGGATGTGTGAACAGGAAGATGGAAGTGTCAGGCGTGTCTTATGCGAATGTCCGGAGTTATCGTCAATAAGAGAGTGTGTTCGGCGATTCTTGGCCTACACGTACCGATATAAAGGAGATGTCTCCCAGTGACCAGTCCACCTTCGTGGATAGGACATAATGGACGATGATCTAGGAGGACAACTCCTCGGAAGTATGTACAATGGGTCACATGTAGCCTAAGTGCCGTGGGCCTACACGCATCCTCCCTACTCTATAGATACAGATACAGGAACTTATTGACAAACACTGGTAAAATAGAATATGTAAATGAGTACATCTAGATAATTATTCAATAACATAATTATATGAATACAATACATATAAATAATCACTTTTAAGTACAAGTACACACATTTTTTGGGAAAGAAAGGTTTTGGCTTTCTACTACTCCATCTTGATACAAAAAAATGTGGGAATCTTCCAAAGAAAGGAAGGAAGCAATC
>WOGR01009051.1:0-11530 GCA_015342045.1 Leptinotarsa lineolata | reverse complement strand
ATATAGAAGTATTTGTTTCGAAAGAATTTTTTCTTTCGTGTAATTCAATGTCTATATGGAAGTAGCTGTTTCAGAAGGCCTTTTTCTTCTATTTTGTGACTGTAAGTTACTTCTTTGAATGATCTACACATCTATGTTTGGAGTAACTTCTTTCAAAAATGATTGCTTCCTCCCTTTCTTTGGAAGATTCCCACATTTTTGTATCAAGATGGAGTAGTAGAAAGCCAAAAACTTTCTTTCCCATAATATTTTACTAAACTAAAAGAAATAGAATTTCGTGGCAACCTCATAAGTAGATAGAGTTTTACGTAACTAACCGTATACAAATAATAATAACCCATGCAACAAGAATGGAAGTAGAGCAGGACTCGATACTGGGAGCTCCGTTATTCGTCTTATTTGTCAGTGATGTTGAATTGACTTATACAGTACTCTGATGATACTAATATTTCAATATCAGATGATCAGCTGGAACGTCAACATCCGGCGCATTATGAAAGTCACAAATTTCCCTCAGAATTAAACTAACACAAGAACTAAATGAAGATGACTTCGATCGATGTTCAAAATTCTGTTTTAATGATTAATGTTCTTTTTCATAAGGTGCATACGCAACATCCTCAAAAATTAAATGTATTGGCTGGTGTTTTAGGTTATCGTATCACATTTGTAATTAGTTTATAGTGTTTCCATTTTATTTATACATTTATGCACTGAACGCACTCATTTTATAAACAGAAACAAGATAGAATCTTTTGCGAGTATTAGTTATGATGAGTTCACGGTAAATTTAATATTTTTTTCATCTGATTTCAGTTCAATCATTCAACATGCAAGTCAAAATTGAACCGATGCCAAGGATCTCGATTTATTCATCGAAAAATTGTCTGCCAAACTGATGGTATTGAGTGAGGACGCCGACCATACATACAAGTGTTTATGATCTGAGCGTGTGCTACCATGAAGAAAGTATCCAATTGTGTCTTCGTGATGCTCAGAACTATAAGAATGTCGCGGATCATTGTAACATATTTTTTGATGGAATTTTGGAACTGAAACAACTTTGAGCTAATGATTGAGTTAGATCTGAGTAGATTCCTAGATTGTTTTCAATCATACTTACTAGAATGGACAATTCAAGAGTTTCAACTGAACTATGAAAATCACGAGAAAATTGAAGACTGTCATGAAAATGAGTATCTACAATGATGACTATATTTTTTATATCTTTCAGTAAATTGTAAATAGTATCAAAACAACTTTGTATTATCCTTTGAAAAAACATTACATAACAAAACATGAAAAATGAAAGAGGTATATTTTAAGGAGAGATTAATTTTTGTGAAACAAAGGTTTTGACTTTGTACTTCTACATCTTCATAGAAAAATGTGGGAATCTTCCAAAAAAATGGAAGAAGGCAAATAAGCAAATAAACTCTTTACAAAGATGTGTAGATCATGCATGCCAAACTCAGCCTTTAATGTACATGCAATCTACCCCCTCAACATCTCGAGGTCAAATTCCAATTCCAAGGTCAAAATCCACGTTCCAGGTCATATTGTATGCACATAGCTCAAGGACGTCCTTCAAGATCACATACTGGAGACAGGATCGAATGTCAAGGTCAACCCTCACGTCCGAAGTCATATGACCTTATACATAGCTCAAGGCCGTGTGACGTCAGTAAAGGTAGGGGAGGATGTTTCTATGACGTTATTCCCACCTATGTATCAGACACATTTTTCAAGGTCATCTCGATGACATCAGTCATTGAAATACCATTAATTACGTCATAGTAGTGAGGGGAGGCCGAGAACCGGTTGTAATCTCCTACTGGAAGTACCTTACTTCAAATTTTAAAGCGTTACCTCAATGGTGGGTGGAGAATTACTGATCATTGAAAAAATACTATGTAACTCATATCTCACATAGTGACATTAGTAAAATTGGTTCTCCGTGAGGAGAATTCTGCAGAAAATGAAACATATCCATCTTTTACGCTCATGGATACTTTGCTGTGGCACTTTATATTGTTACGGAACAGTTTGCATTACATTCGCGATACGTACTAAAATCCAGCTCAAGTTTCAAGATAATTTATCCTGATTATAAGCATTCACCAACGAAGGTGCCAATTACAATGTTACTAAGATAAATTAAGAGCTGAACTAACGATCCTTCTATTAAAGATGGTTCAAGATCTTGAGAATCACAATTACTTCCATATTCTTACCTGCAACGCAGTGAACAGCAACACAAGATTCCGGATTGATATTGTACTGTCTCTTGAGGATATCGAAGAATTCGTCTATAATCTTCTCGGACGGAGAAGTACCGTCCGGAATGTTCAGGTTGCACACCTGTATTCCGGCCCCCTTGAGAGCCTCTGTATCATAGGTCGGTTCACAAACCCTGACGACAACTTTTACATTGTGTTTTTTTAGTTCTTTAATGAAAGCGTCCAGAGTGGTGTTCGATGGATTTTTCGTAATCAGGAACTTGAACCCTTTGTGGGTGATCATGGCGTAGTCGGCCATTTTGTGTTTCTGTAACAAGAATTCATATTAACATTTGGCAACCTTAACGTTCGGGAAATTGAAGTTGCATGTACGACAACTCGTAATAACATACATGCGGAAATATTCATTTCGACATTGCGTTAATTACGTGAAAACCGACAATATTTATAATGCAATAACACTGTAGTTCTACCAGGTGAACCATCAAGGTATGAAATGCTTGAAATACTATGACAATTAATTAATTCACTAATGCTGTATCGAAAAATGAATGAATGCATTTACTTAATCACCTGGGATTTTGTAAAGGAAGGGTTTCAAGTTGAAGACAAGAATACTGTAGATTTCGTCATTAGTAATAACCCAAGGATACCGATTTTCCGAGATAATTTAACAGTAACACCAGGTTGCTGTTAGATATAATGTATGTACCTGAATGTTCCCACTGAAAAATAATTATCAACTGCTTACGACTTAGTCTGGGTGCATGAATCCACCCCGAGTTCAATAGAACTCAGTTATGGCTACAGTAAACACTCCTAATGAAATTGGGAAACAACCATGAAAAACTTAAAAATTTCCTAAAAAGTGTAGTTGAACTGCGAAGCGATGGGTAGATCTGACATATACTGCTATGCTATGCGCAAGCTAAGTCAGTAAAACAGTCCTGTTCAACCTTCCTCGGAAGTTCCAGGCTACCAAAGTTTCTTGTGATGATTGGCTTTCCAATCACGCGGGTAGCTCTTTTCTGAATAGAATCTAAAGCCGGGTACTCATTGGCGAGTCGAGGTGTTACAGCAACGGTTACTGTAACATTTTTCAGTGTAAACGTGCACCCGTTTTCTATCCCGAACGCGTCGTTAGCCGTAGTGTTCGTGAAGATTTCAAACTAGCAATGTCGGTCTCCAAAGAAGTTATTATGAGTGCAGCATATATTTTTATTGATAGTTTATTGGAAGAGGAAAAACGTCCACGACGATGGTGGTCTATTTCTGTACAATTCAATTGAAAACAATATTCTCTCTTCACTCCACTCTGCCATTATGCTCGAGCACACCCACACGTACTCACTGACGAACCTACGACAATACCGTCCACAAACCCTCTTTGTGTTCGGGGTAAAAACCGACAATATTCGAATCGCTACGAGCGGCTCGAGGTAAGCTCGTGAGCGGAGTTTCCTACAGAGTTCCATACATGGAAATATTCCAAAAGTACGTCTAGTTTTGGCTTCAGAAAGCATTGGATGTTACTGATATGTGTACAAATTTGTGGTTCGAAATAAAACTTCAAGTTTCTGAGAAGCTGACTATGTCATACCAGTAACGTGATTATGGCAAGACATATTTTTATCGAATCTAACATCCAACAAATTAACCTACAAAGCTAGCGGAATGGTGTATCGTGAAGTCACGATGTCCGGTTCAGCCACATGCGTGTTCTTAGAAAAAACTGATGCTTGAGTTTTCCTAATTGGTTTCTTCCACACATCAGAATTGTAAAACTTTCTTGAAGCACTTTCACCCACCAAGTTGACATCATTGAGATTAACTGTACTAATGACAAGTCTATTATTATCCAACAGAGTGAGTTAACCTTATCTTAACTTTAGACAAATATTAATACTTTCTTAAACACAAATTAGCACATAACTTCCAGGTAATTTTATCCGAGCGGTTCATAAAAAGGCAGTTTGGGATTGGACCTTTGTGAGTTTTGAAAGCATCTACCGTTCTCGGCAATTTCAAGTAATATTCCTTTGTTAAAGCTATTTTCCGGGTTTTATGCATGACGTTTCGTCTACTACTGCGGTAGAAATTATCAAATGCGATCTGTTAACGGTCGCAATGCCCAAGTTGGTGCTCGAGTTGTTGTTCAGGTTATTCCGAAAGCATTAACTCTTCTATTATACGGATGCATTTCAAGGAGTGTCGACCGACACTAGATTCTCATGGTATACAAAATCAGATATGTACCGCTTGTTCTTTTAAACATGTTCAAACTTGGTTACACCGTCTACACTGATTAACATACGCTTTGATGCAGTTTTCACAGCTTATTTCATAAATCGCATTCCTTGCAGTTTCCATTATCTTGTCTTTATGGTTACCTAACACTTGTTAAAGTAAATAAAAAGTTTTGAAAGACAATTTTTATGGTCATTTTTGGAATGACGGAAACACTGGTTTAAGAGGAAGTTAAAAGAAGCTGCATATATATTGTCCAACGGCGCATTCTGCCAAATTAGCGTAGAGATATGGAATCTTTTAATCAAACAAAAAAAAAACGATCAACTCCCACTAAACTGTTGAAGAAGAGAGAGGAAAGAGGGGATAGGTGAAAGCGTTCGAATGAGCTATAGTCATCTCTTGGAGGAATAGTCCAGTCATCACCCGAAAACGATTGTAGATGCTAACAATAGAAACGTCGTGAAGTAACTTGGTTTGAAATCATTTCAATTTTTAATTTTTTGCTCATTTTCATTTCATTGTGATTTCATTTCACGGTTTATTGCTCGATATAATTGTTATTTTTAGCTATTCATTTCGATTTTTAATTTTATTTGTTCTTTCAGATATTTCAAATCATATTATATCATATCAGACAATGGAAGTCCGAACCAATAAAAATCACCACTGAACAATGTCAACCACTCCCAAACAAATGTTGCCATTCAGTTGTTTGTCAGATAAGAAATTTGAAACAAAGTTTGATGTCATTAAAGCCAATATTTCTAACAATGAAATAATTGAAAGTCCCTTCTGGTTTTATCGTAAATGAACGGAAGTCAAGAATTTTAACAGAACCCTGTAAATTTTTAAACTATTTGATAGAACAAGAAACTTTTCAACATTCAATTTCTATTCAAAATGGCGGCCTAGGGAGCATTTTCTCTAAATGCAATATTGTGGCAATATGACTACTAATATTCATGAATGGCGACGTGTGTAATGATTTTTTTGCCAAGCGGTATAAGAATATCAGTACTTTCAGATATATTCCCGACAGGTTCAAACTTTTAGATATATTACATGGTCTGAAAAGTCTCTGGCCTAACATATATATGGCGCTAGTCCAATTGCATTCATCGCTTTTTACTAACCTTCAAAAGAAAGCAGTTGAACTTTCATAATATTCTTTGTCTTGTTTGTTGGCTTCAAACGTGGTCGTAGAGACACCGATGATGCAAATCGCAATTGATGTCCAAATGAGGCAGTAAAACCAGAAAACATTAAAAAATCCACCAAATCGATTTAAATAATCGCAAATTGAAGTTGCGTGAGTTAGCCCACATTGTAAAGATATCAAAATAACGTGTTGGCTTTATATTGACTATGAGAAAGCTCTGTTCAAAGTGGATGCCGAGCACGCTTACTGTTGACCAGAAATAAGAACGTCTTGATAATTCTGAGCAGTGTTTGGACATGTTTAAACATAAAAAGCGGGAATTTTTGCGTCGGTATGTGACAATGGATGAAACATGAATCCATCACTTCACTCCGGAATCAAAAGGATTGTCATCTGAGTGGAGAGCAACCGGTGAACCTCGTCCAAAGCGTGCGAAAGCACAACAATCGGCTGGAAAGGTTATCGCCTAGAAAATTTGGGATGTGCATGGTGTAATATTCATCGAATATTTTGAGAAGGAAAATACCATCAACAGTGAACATTATATAGCGTTATTGGAGCGTTTGGAGGCCAAATTTGCAAAAAACGACCGCCTATGGCAAAAAAAATTGTTTCATCAAAACAACGCACCGTGTCATAAGTCAATCAAAACAATGGCCAAACTGCATGAATTGAACTTCGAGTTGCTCCTACATCCACCATATTCGCCAGATTTGGCGCTCAGCGACTATTGGCTGTTCGTAGACCCCAAAAAAATGCTCACCGGTAAGAAACTTCGCTCGAATGAAGAGGTTATTGCTAAAACTGAGGCCTATTTTGAGGCAAAAGCTAAATCATTCTACAAAAGTGGTATCGAAATGTTAGAGCGGCGTTGAAATGATTGTGTGGCTCTCTGAGGACATTACGTTGATGGATAAAGCCAATTTTCAACAAAAAAAAATAGTTTTCTTTCTTAGGCTCGAGACTTTTCAGCCCATGTGTTATATTGATTGCATCAGCGTCTTAATCATTGATATAGTCCAAGATGTTGATATTTTTACAAATTACGAAACAAATACGTTGATTGGCGTAATATTTTCCGAATATCACAAAATTATAAAAAATATTCATACGATTTTTCGGAATTTTCAATTCCCTTATTAACATCGCACGGTTTTCGAAACTTTTCCCAACCTTGACTTTATCATCCCACAATTACTTTGAATGGTTACCCGCATATTTTATCAATGATCACAGCATTGAATTTGAAAAATGATAGTTTATGAATTATTTTGAATATATCAAACTGAGAAAGGAGAGTTTTTCAATGTCATCTTTACAAAAAAAGATGGTTCCTGAATGGGCAAGCATTAGTTACTTTACATATACAGTGAGTTTCAAAAAGTTTGCACCATATAGGAAACTTTTTTTATTATACATTTGTAAGAAAATTTTATTCATGATAAAAATTGGTGCATTGCGGGAAACTTGGATTTGAGTTGTCAAAATACTTGAATTTCCGAACGGTATGCAGGGAAGAACAAAAAATAGAAGTTTTGATCAAGAGTAAACTATCCTTATTTTCGACATTAGTATCTCATATACACCTTCGGCGCTTCCCTTATATTACTATAATAATATTTCAATGCGAAATTTAGTCAAACTCATTATTCGAACTAGTGTATCGATGTTTGTTGAAAATAGTTTAAATTTTTACTGGTTTTTTGGTGCAAAATTGATATTTCACTCTGTATGTATGTCCATAATCACTATCAGTATGATTTAATGAAAAATTGAAATTATTTTTTGTCATCAAATCATACTGATAGTTATTATGGAGATACATACAGAAAGAAAAATCAATTTTGCATAAAAAAACAATAAAAACTTAAACCATTTTCAACAAAAAGTGATATACTAGTTCGAACAATGAATTGGACTAAATTTCGCATTGAAATATCATTATCATAATATGAGGAAGGCGCCTAAGGTGTATATGAGATATTGGTACTCTTTATCAGGCTAGAACCATAAAAAATAAATTTTTCTGTTTTGTTACGTAGGTAGGTGTAATTTCAAATCTGAATATTTTGTTTTCAAATTCGAACAACTTTTCTGAATGAACTTTATTGATAATGTCGAAAATGAGGCTACATTACTCTTGATCAAAATTTCTAATTTTGTTCTCCCCTCTACACCGTTTGGAAATTTATAATTTTGACAACTCAAATCTAAGTTTCTCGCAATGTACCAATTTCTATCAGAAATAAAATTTTCTGACAAATGAATGATAGAAATGTATCCTATATAGTGCAAATTTTTTGAAACTCACTGAATATGTCCCTCTGAAGACAAAACGCGTCCAAAGATTTTTTTTATACAGAGCTGTAGATTATCGTATGATTATTAACATTTTCTGAAATCATTTATATCTTTTGTCGAGTATCAACTTACCTTCTTGCCAATCTATCGCAGAGTTGAAGTAAGCTCCAATAGAGCAAGCATCAACTGTAGCTATCAATAATAAATGAATTCCAATACACAGGTCAGCAATGGCTAAATTACACATGAGAAATTTGGACACTGTCAGTCGGAAATGGGACGTTGAGATAACTAGCACGACGAAGAGGTTGCCAGTAACTGCTGAC
This sequence comes from Leptinotarsa lineolata, assembly GCA_015342045.1. NCBI lineage: Eukaryota > Metazoa > Arthropoda > Insecta > Coleoptera > Chrysomelidae > Leptinotarsa > Leptinotarsa lineolata. The sequence goes on along the minus strand of WOGR01009051.1, from coordinate 3,254 downwards.
AAAGAGATGAACCACACTGGAATTCTCAATCCCCAATTACCCATTAAATCTTCACAAGGATTGAAAGCATCTGGAGGTGGATAGCACTTGACCTGAAACATTATTTTCTATTTGAAAATTTGAAAATATAGCAGTTTCAGTTTCGAGGTGATTGGCGTTATGTGTTATTGGATTATTTGGCATTTCTGTGGATTCTGTGGATTGGATTGAAATCGCCTCCATCTCAAAATAGTAATGAAACATTTTATAATTGAGAAACAAGATCATGCCACAATTCTACCATCTTGCAGTAAAGTATTTTCCAATAATTTGAAGATTGGCGAGATTAAGACGTCAACTCCATCATTCAGCACAGAACTAAAAAAAGTATGTATATTATGTTCAGTCCTCGTGAATATAAAGAATAATTTTATACCTAATTTATCGCGAGCATACAGTGACAAATAAAATCCCACTCTTCACAAAACAAGTAGAGCTGTTTTTGTATATAAAAAACACTACAACGCCAGGAATACATATGGCTACTTGTATGAAAACTCTTGCCGGTCAACATCTCTCGATATCAACATTTACCAATATTATATGTGTATATACGTTTCCAATAGTTTTCCCAGTGAACATTCTCAGAAAGCCGTTACGTGTGCTCCTGGAAAAGGACGGCCATCCAAGCAAGATTCCCGCCAGCAAACAAGGAAGTCAGTCACTAAGGTGAGTGTGGGTCCTTCGAGCCGGATTATCAATCATTTCGTTTCATATAATTTTTTCTTTTTGAAAAAGTGTGTAAAATATTCGAATTATTTGATCGGCTTATCGCGTTCCTCACTCACTCTCCCCCTTCTCTGAGCATACCGTTCACGCATCGTCATCAGACACCTGGGTGCGTAGATCTTTCCACTCAATAATTCAATTATTTACCGATCAGGGAAGATAACGTTCTACCAGTGAACAACTCTTTTTTTCTCATTCGTTTTGGGTTAGAATTCGTAAATTAAATATAAGAATTCTCTCCTATTAAACATATTTACTCAAAATTGGAAAAATTGGACTCTTTCAAGATGTTATTTGATAGTTGTAATTCACTTCAAGGTGTCACACTCACCAACATTTTTGGGCCCGCTCTTATTTGTCATTTATGTGAATGACTTGTGCAAATATATGATGCCGTTCAAATCGGTTCTCTTTGCAGACGACACCACTTTCATTCTGTCGGATAAAAATAATGATATGTTACAATCCCATCTCGACGAGGTATCTGATAGTGCTAATCAGTGGTTTCTATCTAATAAGCTGAAACTAAATTGTCAGAAGACACAATACATCCAGATTTCTGCTAATAATAAAATTATTTCTAGTTGTGAAACTAATGAAGTTAAATACTGAGTATCACATTGGATAATAAACTCAACTGGTCTGCACATATTTCTCAACTGAAGAGAAAACGATTGTGGATACTAACAATCGAAACGTCGTGAAGTTACGTGGTTTTAAATTGCTTAATTTTTCAATTGTATTGATTTTTTTCGTGTTTCAATTGTTCAACTATTTTTTTATTTGTATTTTATTTCACTGAGGATTTATATCAGGATTTTTTGCTCAATGTATTTGCTATTCTCAGCTATTTCTTTGATTTTCAATTGTATTGGTTATTTCAGGGATTTCAAATCATTTTATACAATATCAGACAATGGAAGACGGAACTGATGAAATTCAAGGATTTGTTTGTCAAACTGCGTCAGTTTACTTATGAATGGTTTAATAAATCGAAACGAGTCGTAACAAATAAAAGTAGTAGTAGAAGTGAGACAAAAGTTATTTTATCTATCCTATATTCAAAATGAATTTCCACAATATAAATAGGTCACCAATCGAACAAGTTTGATCCGCTAGTCGAGCAACGTTCATGACATTATACCGTAGATTACAAATAAAGTACAAGAAAAAGGTCTGCTGAATTACAAATTGTACCAAACTATATAAAGTTCAAGTTCTGCATCCAGTATCAAACCATATTCAGAGTCAAACGAAGAATTGAATATGTGCTTGAAAGAACGAATTAGCTGCTTGTATAGACCACGAGATAAAATCAAATTACACCTAAAATTGGTACAAGTCGAATTAAGATACATTTTCCAGAATGTGGAATTCGACGGCCTCAAATCCGAAATAGCAGAAAAAGTGAGTAAATTATCTGAAGTGAAATACGATAAACTTGAACAGGAGATCTCTGGCCTAGTTAACAAACAGAAGACTACCCAGAAGGAACAAGAATCTAACTATTCGGAATATAAATTTAATCCGAGATTTGTCAGCCTATCCAATACGGAAATTAATCAATCATAGAAAGGACCCAAGTTCACCCCTCCAAACAACAACGATAAGATATAGAGGTCATAGGAGTACACACCGAAATGATCATCGCAAACAACACCAATATAATAAACAACCCCACTCATCATATACACAAATCAGCAGACATTATTTGTAAAGATATACCATCACCTAGTTCCGGCGAAGTTGAGAAAATGGTAGAGAACATAAAAAAGAAGAGAAACAAAGACAAACTGGTCTTCACAAAGGGAACAGTATCGTATGTGTAGGCGAAATTGCGTACCATTTGAAAATTCAGAACACTATGGGCACATAAGATGTTACCCCTCGAAAGAAAGACCCCACAAAATCATTCACTAATGAAGTCAAGAGGACCTTAGAAGAATCAACGATGCTTTATCCCACAATCTGGGATACTAGGAAAACAACGTGTATGAATCCACAATACCCAGAGATATACGGTTTGATTATGCTCCATAAAAAAGGCAATCCCACTAAATCAGTGGTATTCTACATTGACCATCAAACACTGTTAGAGACCTAACCAATAAGCTGACTAATATGTTTCCAAATATTCCAACAAACGAATGCCTTCCTCTACTGAAAGACATAGTAGATGAACAGAATACCAATCAATATATCACTGAGGAACTATTCAACAAAATTATTTCAAATACAAAAAACTTTCACCTCCAAAATTGGGGCCTCCCAATGGGGTCAACGTTGAGTCCCTTTCTATAGTATAACAATTTTCAATTGAAGGTGATTCATATACAAATTTTACTGAGATCTAACGGCAACAATGTTAAATATTAGAACTGAATTCTTAGAGGGGTCATTTTATTGTCTATGCATCGCCATTGTAAATAATTGAAAAGTAAGATGATTCCATAAAATTTGCCCCCCGTAACAAGATAGCTTCTGCA
>WOGR01009050.1:0-11530 GCA_015342045.1 Leptinotarsa lineolata | reverse complement strand
GCGACTCCTCTCTTCGACCCTCTCTGCTCAAATATCCGTTCGAACACTCGGTCAACTGCGGTGAGTATTCATGTGTATAAGATGCTTGCAAACAACTTATAACACGAATTTGAGCATGTTATCGGTCTGCAATTCTTAGGGATCGACAAATCTCCGCTTTTAGGGATGAGAACAGTCCGACCCGCGACAAACCAATCCGGAATCGGCTGCTGTCCGTTCAGCCATGAGTTTAAAACTCTGGCCAGATGGCGGTGGGTACTTAGTAGCTTTTTCCATCAATAAGTGTTCAGCCCATCTGGGCCTGGAGCAGCAAAGTTCTTGGAGCCCACAAGGGCTCTTCAAGTATCATCCGGGGTTATCGGATTGCGCAGTTCGTTGAGCTCAGGCTGTCGAAGCTCTCTGCTAAAAGCTTCGAACTGCACTAGGGCTGAAGTGTCTAAGTTGAGTGGCTGCGAGTGTTCATAGATGTCCTTCCAGAAGGATTCCACCTAATCAGCGGTCGGCGGATTATCCACAACACGTGGCGGCTCTTGGAATAAGCAAGAAGGTTTCTCGCGAAACTTAAGGTTTTCCTCGATACTTCTCGCTCGCCTCACTAGTGACTTTTTAGCAGCCACTAGCATTCGTATCCTATCAAAGCAGTGTTGTTTGGTGGTCAGCATCACGCCTCAACTCGAAGTGTGATGGATACGCCGTAATTTGGTGGCTATTCGCCGCAATGCAGACGTGAAAGGTCTGTTGGCCGCCCTGAAATCCATCAGACATTGGATACGAGACGCATGTTTTCTCATCGACGTGATCTTAGCCTCCATCTTGAGTGAACGCCGTTCAATCTTCCGAACCGCAAGGCCAGGATTTCGTCCTTCCGATTCGGAAAGCGATTGGACGACACTATACACGGCAGTGTTAATTTGCCAGATGTCAGCCTCTTCTGTTGGAATACTATGAACCTCCGCATCCAAACAAGCCAATTCTTTTGGCTTCAGGGGCCTGCTTCTGTGGAGGGCCCTGCGTGTTCTGATAGTCTCCATTGATAGCATGATGCGAGTCTCCTCTCCAGCCGTGCCAACGGGTGGTAGAACTGTCATTTCTACCACTTCGCTAGCAGGCTGGGAAGGAGCTATATAGCCCTGCCGCCGAAGAAAGGATACGATTTTGGGCGGAAAAGGCGGCATGCTCCGGATGTGTTTCACACCACAGAGCATGCATTCTCCCCATGTACCCTCTTCGCGCGGGCTCACTACTTTCGTAACAATGCATTAGGCTATCTCTCAGCTCATGCATCCACTCAAAGCGTCCGTTGTCATCGCCAAAGTTGTCATCGGTAGACAAATCATCTTTATGGGCCCCACCACCTTGCCTCTGACCCCTCCGATCGGGTCGATTGTGGGGGCCCCTTCCTCGGTTGTCAGGAATCGAGTTTTGGGTCTACCGGGTGGTTAGCTCTGGAGACCCACGGCCGGCACCGGAGGGAAAATAGTGTTCTTCCTCCCGGGTGCGCCTGGGCTGCCGGTCCGGTTTTGCACCAGTTGCTCGGGTAAGTGGTGGCGCAACTCACCGAAGGCCTCAGGCGTTAGTGGCCTCCCTGCTCCCTCTATTGTTATTTTAAAGGACGCTTATGGAAAAGTGACAACTTCACTCTACCGTCTAGTGAAACTAATGCTCTGAATCGTCTGTATTGTATGGAACGTAAAATGGACAAGGATGCCAAATTTGCTGAAGAGTATACTGCAAAGATTACTGAGTATATCCAAAAAGGATACGCCAGGAAGTTACATCCATCTGAAGTTCAGAATAATTAAAACAACAGGTATCTTCCACGCTTTGCGGTTGCGAATATCAACAAACCTGGAAAGATTCGCTTGGTTTTTGACGCTGCGGCAAACACTCAAGGCGTGAGTCTTAACGATTTTCTTGGCCAAGGTCCTAACTACGTTCCTTCTTTGATATCTGTCTTGTGGCGATTCAGGCAGGGAAGAATTGCTTTTGGAGGTGATATCAGAGATATGTTTCATAGAGTTTCAATTATCGAGAAAGACAGATGTGTACAATTATTTTTATGACGTGGTATGGAGAGATACCAAACTCCAGATGATTACGAAATGAAGGCGATGATTTTTGGTGCAATATCGTCCCCGTCTGCAGCACAGTTTGTAAAAAACAAAAATGCAGCATCGTTTGAACATAAATATTGTCCGTGCAATGAAGAAACAACATTGCGTCGACGAATACTTGGATTCTTGCCATACGACAGATGAAGCTATCGAAAGAATTCGAAATGTTATTGTTGTTCATATAGAGGCAAATTTCGATATGGTGAAGTGGATAAGTAATTCAAATGAAGTAATGCATTCGATTCCAGAGAACTTGCGTGCTAATTCTCAAGCAGATGTAAAACTGGACTCAAAAATGTTAGAAAGAGTTCTGGGTATATCTTGGTCTCTTACGACTGAAGGTTTTTTATTCATATTGAACTTAAAAAAATCCCTGATGGAATCTGCGATGGAGAGAAAGTACCAACTAAAAAGGAAGTACTGCGCACGGTTATGTCAGTATTGGACCCGCTTGGTTTTACTTGTTCCTCTCATGATAAATGCTAGAATTCTGATTCAGAATATATGGAGAAGTCATATTGATTGGGATCAAGCTATAACAGAAGAACTTTTCTACACCTGGCTGAAATGGTTGATTCAATTGAAACATTTTACTTCTGTCACTATCAATAGATACTACTTTCCTAATTCTACGTTAATCAATAAAGTTGATTTGCATTTATTTTCCGATGCAAGTGATAAGGCATATGCAGCAGTCGCCTTTTTGAGAATGTTTGAAAATGACGAAGTCCACATTTCATTTCTAGCAGCAAAATTCAAAGTTGCTCCAATGAATCAACAAACCATCCCGAAATTGGAGTTACAAGGAGCAGTGCTTGCATGTAGAATGGCAAAATCCATACAGAAGGAACTGGAATATGAAATTGACAAAGTTTCCTTCTGGACTGACTCAATGGTTGTTATTCGACAAATCAGGTCTGAATCAAGGAAATTCCTAATTTTCGTAGCTTGTCGACTTGGAGAAATTCACGAAGACTCTGATTTGTCGCAATGGCATTGGTTACCATCTGAATTGAATGTTGCAGACCGGAAGACGAAAGAAAGGAAAGATATCGATTTGTTACCAGAAGGTGAGTGTTTTCTGGACCATATTTTCTGAAATTGCCTGAAACTGACTGGCCAGAAGGACCACGTTGCTCCAATGAAGACAATCTGATACTCCTCTTAGCTTCCGATGGACTTCCTGAATATATCCAGATTCTGGAAATTTGATCGACTCATTCGATCTACTGCTTGGATTCTACATTTCAAAAAAGTTGTCAAGAATACAAAACTGTCTAGGCCACCCGACTCAATTTTATGTGCAGATGAAATAGAAGATTCCAAAAAGTTAGAGAAGAAGAATTTTCAATTTTGAAAAGAAAGCTATTTCCACCAAAGTCTAGTCGCTTATATAGATTATCTGCCTTCTTGCACGAATATTATATATTATGTCTGGGTGGTAGGATCCCGGATACTAAAGAATTGGATATATCATTTGAATCGATAAACCTTATTCTGTTAGACCCAAAGCACAAATTCACAGAGCTCCTCATAGATGAGTATCATCAAGAATTTTAACACATAGGTTTGGAGACAGTGGTCAACAATATTCGTTCCAAATATTGGATCATAAACATACAAGTAGTTGTGAAGAAGAGCTTTAAAAATTGCCAAGAATGTAACGTTTTCATACGTTGGAATTGACTTTTTTGGTCCCATGACTGTTGCAATAGGAAAAAGAGTAAAAAAAACGATACGGCATACTCTTTACTTATCCCACCCTTCGTGCAATCCATATTGAACTCGCGGCATCTTTGGACACAAGTTCTGATATACTTGCTATGCGACGTCTGCCAAAGGAGATAACAGATAACGAGACCAATTTTATCGGAGCAGAACGTGAACTCAAGGAATGTTTTCAAAGCTTAGATCAGAAAAAGATTTCAGAAGAAATCGCATCTAAAAATGCAATTTGGAAATTCAACCCTCCAGGAGCTGCACAAATGGATGGAATCTGAAAAAAGGATGATAAGATCTATTGAAACAGCTCTGAAGATCAGTTTGGAGTCCATTAATTCAAAAGGAGAGCTTTTGGTGACCTTCATGAGTGGAATTGAATAAATTATTAATTCGAGGTTCTTGACACATATATCGGTCGATCCCAATGAGCTATCACTACGAATCATTTTCTGCTACTGCGACCAGGTGATGTTAGATCATTCGGCAATGTGGAGCTTCCTAGCAGAAAGCAATGAAGAATTGCACTAGCATTAGCAGATACGTACTGGACACGATGGGTGATTGAATATAGACCAACATTTCTTCAGAGACAAAAATGGCATGACAAAACCAATCTTATTAAAATTGGCGACATAGTTTCGATTGAAGACGAGACAGCACCTAGGAATCACTGGATCATAGGAAAAATAGAAGAAACGTTTCCCGGTGAAGACGGAGTCATCAGAGTTGTTCGAATTAGGAATAAACATGGAACATATATGAGACCTGTCACCAACCTGTCTATTTTTCTAGTCAGGAGTACGGATCTACTTTCGGTACCTTACCCCTTCAGGCTTCACTTGTATGCGCCTATAGTCTTACTTATGCGCATTCCATTGGTTTCTACGTCCATGTTTGTTTGCAGCTTCTTCAAGAATATGACGCATTCGGAGAAACATGATTTTATTCCAATATCTACCTGAATATTGCACGTTATCTACTAGCAAATTTTGTCATTTCTCAGACTATGTGAAAACAAGCAAAAACCTGGTTCTTTGAAATATATTCGAAAGAAAAATTGATCTAGCTCTTTTGGAAACCAAATTGCATAAGTTGTGCCATGTTCCGGAATAGAATTGGGTATATGTTCCGGTTATCAGGAAATTCACTAAAAAATCCTTCTGAATACAATGAATACCGCTACACGGACACGAACGAAGTTCGTTATCACGATAAACATCAAACTTACCATCACTGCTGCAGCGTGAATCCACTTTTCTCCTTTTCAGTTTCAAATCTTGAAAAAGGCTCATTTTGTCGAGCTCACACGGGGTCCGCGTAAGGGTCATAATTCCTGAAAGAAAAAAAATGGGTTTACTAATGTTTGACAATACTATAGTGTGATGATGAAAAATTGTTGTTGAATAAATTACTTCACCAATAAAATAATGTTTATTAGGGTCGATTGTATTCATAAAATTTGACTGATTTGGAATAATATAGTGACTTCAAAATATTCCGATTCGCACAACTTACAGAAAAATTTTCATTTATGGAATACAGCTTTGTATCAGAAAGATGGTCCATAAAAGAGTTAATTGACTATGACTCATAAATTCTTACAAAAATTGCCAACTGAGACTGATCAAACGTACGGAGATTTAACGATAATAATGAAAATGATAGGAGTATAGGAGTGTTGTAAACATATTTAGTTTTTCTCAATGATAATATTCAAGGTTGTGGATCTAATCTGAAAAAAATTATTATTTGAATAAATTGAAGGGGTTATATTTTATTAGGAGTGATTAATCTTTTGAGAAAGAAAGTTTTTGGCTTTCTACTACTCCATCTTGATACAAAAATGTTTGGAGTTATTTTTTTAAAATGATTACTTCCTTACTTTCTTTGGAAGATTCCCGCATTTTTTGTATCAAGATGAAGTAGTAGAAAGCCAAAAACTTTCTTTCCCAAATAATATGAATATTTTGAACTTCAGGGTGCTGAAGTTTAGAAAAATAAAAAAACGATGTTGTGACCCTATAGATATTTTTGTTAAATGTAGTAGTTTTTTTGACGTACGGTTTTCACGAAAAAAATCATTCATGTCATGTGAAATTTCGATAATGAAAACAAAAAGGTGAATTTAAAATAATCCAAATATTTTAAAATCAGTTGCTTCTTTCCCTTCTGATAGAGATGACGTGGAGTTGTAAATGAGGTTATGTGGAAAGACAAACTACGTATTCAAGAACTTTACTTAACGACTTCAAAATGAACCAAGTACAAATATATAAAAGGATAACTTCAGATACAAAATTACAGACGTATTCTTCGAAAAAACTTGTTTGACATTCACTACTGTCAAAAACACGTATCGTATACAGAATGTTGGCAGGAATTGCCACATTCAACACTTCCTCTCAAGACGTAGTTGCCCTCATAGTTCATCGGAAATGAATTCAAACCCATAATCTTGGTACACATCTGATGTTTGGTACGAGGTAATACTTTTGTTAATGAATCGGCAACCATGTGTTCAGTTGAGATATAATGCAAGGATAACTGCTTGTTCTGAAGTGCTTCACGTATAAAATGGTGTCGAACGTCAATGTGTTCACTTCTAGCATGAAACACTTGATTTTCTGCTAATTTCAATGCAGACATATTGTCGTTATATAACATGACATCGTTGAGTTCTTGAAACTCCAATTCCTGTAGAAATTGTCTCAAATAGATTGCTTCTTTTGCAGCATCGGTTACCCCCATATATTTCGCCCCAGGATATTGGACATCCATTCAGCAAAAAAACGTATTCAGTGTATGAACGACGGTCAATGGTAGAATTAGCCCAATTGGGGTCAACATATTCCTTCATACCACTGTCGTCGAGTTAGTATACTAGACCTACATTTATGGCACCTTTCAGAGATATCAGAGAACACGTTTTGCAGAATTCCAGTGAGTTTTTCCACAATTAATGAATTGGCCCAAGTAAATCATAGCAAAACTGATATCAGGCCTTGTTGTGACTGCTAAATGAGTCAAATCATCGACTAGTTCTCTATATGAAAAATTTTGTTCATCTGGATTGTCACCATCTTCTTTCATCAGTTTCAAGTTAGTTTCCATTAGAGGAATTTGATTCATTCATTCCAAATGGTTTCAATAATTCTGATATACAACCCCTTCGTTTCATGGAAAGTGTACTTCTTTTTTGACAAAACTCCACTCCTAAATAATATAAAACTTCTCATAGATCTTTGATTTTAAATTTTTCAGCCAAATATCTTCCAAAATCATTGATAATATTTAGATTCTTTGAAGCTACTAGAATATCGTTTACATAAATTGCTATCAACAAGAGTTCTTTCCCTTTATGTATATAATATGGACATGGGTCGGCATTTGTTGGATTTGCTCCAAAATCTTTCAATATCTTGTCCAACTTCCCATGCCAGCACCTTCTGGCTTGCCTAAGTCCATACAAGGATTTACTGAGTAGACATACCCTATTTTCCTTATTAAGTTCAGCAAGCATACTTCTAGCTTTTTCATGCATATCATCTTGGTGGTGTTCGTTAACGACTCTTTTCAAAATTTTACGGAAATGTTCTGGAGTTCCATGAAGATTCTCTGGTCGATTTCAGCATTGAGATAAGCAGTTGTTACATCGTATTGATGAATTTTCATTTCATTACTAGCAGCTAGATACAAGTAACCTTATCGAGCTCATTCTCCTGACCGGAGCAAACGTTTGATTGAAGTGTATACCTGATTGCTGTCTGAAGCCCTGGGCCCCCACTTCCTTTTCTCAATAGTTCCGTCGGTTTCATATTTATTTCTCAGGAGCATCCGACTTCCAATAACTTTTTCATTATTTGGCCGTTCAACGAGTTGCCATATACCGTTTCTGATGATTGACTTCAGTTCAGTTTCCATGGCCTTGTACCACTCGACTCGCTTGATTCCGGACCAGCTAATGCATACCTAATTGGAATTTCGGATAGGAATTAATATTCGGTTATCTTTTGAGCTTCTTCACGATGAACTTGATACTCTTTCCGTGGTCTACCTTTCAAACCGGTTTTTATTTTCCTCGGTCTACCAGGTCCTCTTTTCGGGACAAACGTTTCCACTTCACGAACATCGGTTTCCTCCTCGCTTTGTATATTCTCCGCTCTATCGTTGATTTCATCATCAGTTTCAGTTTCGATTTCACTCAATGCACCTGTTTCTATTTCTACTACGTTTGGTTGAAAATCTGTTGTCGATTCGTCAGAGGAAAACTCTTCAAATTTTTCAATATTAGATTTGCTTTTTTCTATAAATTTTACCTACATCTCGAGAAATTTCAATTTTATTTTCATTCGGTAGCCAAACTCTATAACTTTTTTGCTGTTCAGAATATCCTAAAAATATCCCCTCTTAGGAGCGATAATCGGACTTTCCTTTGTTCGGTGTTTTATTCAGGCAAAATACTTTACACCCAAATTCCTTGAAAACACTGACATTTGGTTTACTTCCTGTCCAAGCTTCGTACGAAGTTATCCCATTCAAACTCTTAGTGGACAACGGTTTCTAACGAAATTCGCTGTATTGACAGCATCAGCCCAAAAACATGGTGGTAAGCCAGATTGCATCAAAAGACACCTTGCGGTACTTACAAGAGTGCGGTTCTTCCTTTCAGCAATACCATTTTGTTGTGGGTTGTATGGAACCTCTAAACGCCTCGATATCCCATTTTTCTTCAGTAATTCATCGAAATTTTTACTAGTATATTCTGCCCCATTATCGGATAGGAAACATTTTATTTTCTTTCCCTTCTGATTTTCCATCAGGGTGATATACTCTTTTGTTTTCTCGAATAATTCGGACTTCGTTCTCATAAAACGCACCTCGCCCCAGCGAGATAAGTCGTCTATAAATTCAACGAAGTATTTTGCTCCGATTTTAGACGCAACTTGCATAGGGCTACATATTTATATAGGAGTGCACTATATCTAAAATTTCGGACTCTCTCTCAGATTTTTTAGAAACGGCATTTTTGACATTTTACCTCGAAAGCAGATGTCACATTCCAGTTCGCTGCCAACATCATTTATATTCAGACCAATGACAGTCTGTTTACGTCCAGCTTCGAGAAGATCTTTCGTATTCAAATGTCCAAGATACCTGTGTCATAATCATAAAGTTTTTGATGGAGATCTCTCGGGTACTGCTGAATCGTTCACATTGAAGGTTTGTCCATATTCGCGTACGTAATACAAATCCCCCACACGATCAGCAATTGACTTAATATCTCCATTAGGAGCCGTAACTTGGGCAATATCATCTTTGAATAATACTTCAAAACCAATATTTGTTATTTTGCTCACAGATAAAAGATTAGTTCGCAAATCAGGTACGTGCTATGTATTATTCAAATAAATGTTCTTTCTTTCACAAGAAATATCGACAGTAAAAGAAACGGTACCTTTCGCAATGATTTCTGTTGACACATCATTCGCTAAATTGAATCTACCGTGTTCAGATTCGGAAATTTCTGTAAATTTATCCAGTTTATTGCATAAATGTGATGTAGCACCGCTGTTTAATCACCAACTCTGCCTATTGTCAAAATGACCACTTTGAAACAGTTCTAATGTGCACAAGCAAATGTCTTCAGTACAATTGCCTGACGAACAAGATGGTTTTCTGCTCTTACAGTCCGCGGCTTTATGTCCGATTTCTTTGTACTTATGACAGCGAAATTTAAACACACCTTTTCGCTTAGAACTTAATTCACCATTGCAACCCAACATTCCATCTGTTTTGTTCTTTTGTCGATTTCCAATGAAATTACGTTCATTTACAAATATTGCATTACATACTCTAGCATGAATTTCATTATTTTGCGCCTCATATTCTTCAAATTATTTTCACGCGAAAAATATCTGGGGAAGGCAACACGTCGCGAGACTCGATGGCGCATCTAAAGTTTTCGAAGCTTGAAGGTAGACTGTACAGTAACATTATCGCCAAAAGATCCGGATTAATCTCGACTTCCATTTCACACAGTTCGTCAATAGAATCAAAGAATTTATTGATGTGTTTATGCACGTCACTTTCGTCTTCCATGCGTTGAAGTGTCAGTTGTTTAAGAAGTGTCGCCTTCCTGGCAGGTCCCTTGGACTTATAAATACCTTCTAGTTTCAACAATGTTTCTCGGGAATTTATACAACTTTTCACTTGCTTCAGTTCAGAGGGACTTTTCTCGACCCAATTATTCACTAGCTTCTCAGATGCAGCATCCTCGGGTATCAAATTCGGCTTCTTATATTCACCGTTCACATAGACCCAAGCATCATTCTTCACTAGTAGTGCTTCCATCTGCATTTTCCATGTATCATAATTTTTTTTAGTAAGGGTTTCAATCCTCAACAAGTTGTATACATTCATTTTTGCGTCAGTCAATAAATTGTAGTTCAAACGCTTCTCGAATATTTTCGAAAATCTGGGCCCGTAACCTGATAGAGATGACGCTGAGATGCGGAGAAGATTATGTGAAAAAAAACTTTACCAAGAACTTTGATTAACGGTTTCAAAATTATTCAACAACAAATATATAAAAAGATAACTTCAGATACAAAATTACAGACATATTCTTCAAAAAAAGTTCATTGACATTCACTATTGTCAAAACTACGTATCGTATACAGAATGTTGGCAGGAGTTGCCATATTTAATACTTTCTTTGGAAGATTCCCCACATTTTTTTGTATAATGATGGAGAAGTAGAAAGCCAAAATCATTCTTTTCCAATAATCTAAACAATTTTTGGAAAAAAACAGTACTACTGAAAACAATGAAAATTCTAAAACTTGAATAGACTTACATCTTTGTTCATGAATATATAAGAAATTGAATTTTCCGATTTTTCTAATAAGGGTATTTTCTTAAGACTTCGAAAAATTGGTCCCAAAACAAAAACAAAATTCTGCGTTCGATTTTAAAAAATACCAAAGCTCTGGCAAAAAATATTGATTAACAAAAGCATAATTGAGAAAAAAATTGTAATATATTTTTTCCAGCTTATTGATGTTTTTTTAAATATTCACAATATTTTTTCATTCATTGATATTGACAAACACCACCTTTTTGTTTAACTAAATTGTTTATAATTTTTCCACTTTACCTTGCGCAACTTGGGTCAAATCGTAAATTACTCTGTGTGAAATTATGAATCGTTGACACTCATGGTTTTTGATGGTGAAGGCCAACTGAAATTACGTGAAATCGCACTTGTGAATTAGACTAATATATATATACATGCCATTAAAGTCTGCATTACAAAGGTTTTGTATCAATAGCTATATTCAAAATTTGACTTTGGCAAAATTTTACTTCGACTTCTATCGAGACACAATGGGAAACAAACTTATTAGTCACGTGATTTGCATTTGCAAAATAACTCCAAAATATCGAACAATATCTCGCTCAAGTTTTGATTTCTGAGGGTTGTCATTCGTAAGGGTGTCACAACAGGTTAACATAAAAATACATTTCAAAAGAAAAGACATATACGTGTTCTATCTACGATAGCCTCGTTTATCACTGATATTCATCTCTGGAGTTTTCTATCCATCCCATAGATGGAGTTTTCGTAAGGCCGGCCACACACGTAACGGTATACATGACAGGTAAACCTGTACAGGTCACCTGCGCAGGCAAAC
>WOGR01009049.1:0-11530 GCA_015342045.1 Leptinotarsa lineolata | reverse complement strand
CTACATAATGGTGTTTTCAGATTTGCTATCCGACGTTTCATCTTCGGGCCATCATCATCAACTTTTTTTTTCTTATGAGCGCTACATTGGATTCTTTCTGTTTTGAATAGAACCAGATTTTACCTTTTCAATGATGTATCATAAATTATCATTCTTTTTCGAAAAATTGGAGATATTAAAAAAAATAATTTTTTGATGTTTCTAAAATTGACTTTCAATTTTTTACACTCAATGACATTTTGTTATTATACAAGTATCCCGAAAGACGACAACCACATCGAACTATGTTCAAGTTATTGGATTAAAATCTCACCTAGTTTGGTTCGTTTGAAAAGCTAGTGAAAAAATACGGAGACAGAATCAACTATCAAACTTTCATAAATGAGGGGTGTATGAGGTACTTTAAACATTGTGTCCTTTTCAATGAAAATAGAAATTTGAATAAATAACAATAATTAACTAACTAAAAGTAAATCACAGCATATACCCAAAATGCTGGCCTTGTTATTGATAACACAAACGTGCCCTTCTTCGAATATTATTCACTGCACGATTAATTTCCCTCCTCCTCAATTTTACGAACACTCTAACAATGTAGTGTTGAAGGTCCTCAATATTTTGATATTCCCTCTGACCATGAACTCTATTTTCCAGTGTATCCCATAAGAATATATACATAACACTCAACTCTGGAGACCTTGCTGGCCCCCTAACCGGCCCATTATTCCCTATCCATTTATTACCAAACCTTTCAGTCAGGTAATTAGATACTCGTTTGGTAGTGTGTTGAAACCAAGTGTTGTTATAGTCAACCAGAGGTAGATTATCCAAATAGTCTTCGAAAATTGACATTGAAAACTGGTGACAGGTTTCTCCATTCAGAATTCCGTCAAATAAATGAGGACCCAAAATTCTATGTTTGTAAATTCCTGCCCAATAGCACATGAGTTCGAATTTCTCGGAGCTGCCGGGGGTTGTTTATGCTCTAAATGTGTTCGTTATTTCGGTTGAATATCCTACAATTCGTAAAATTGCGTTTATCTGTCTAAATTACATTTTCCAGGAAATATGGGAATTCCAAAATAGACCGTTGTCTAAGAAAAGTCCAAGTGTATTAATAGTATCATGTTCAGATCTGTGAGGTCGCTTTGAGAAAAGTAGCATTTGTGATTTATCACCATTCGATTTGAGTTTGTTCATTGCAAACAACGGTCATCTCTTTTCCTGAAATGAGTTCTCATCAGGTACGTCATATTTTCTTCTGAATATATAAAATCAGTATCATCAGCAAAAATAACAGAATTGCAGTTGTCCATATATTTACCAAGATCGTTGACATATATAACAAATAATAAGGGTCCTAACACCGATCCTTGAGGAACACCCTGTCGGGAAGGGTGTAATATTGTTCATCGAAACTGCTTGAAAACCGTTTTCTAAGAAAGGTTGGATTATATCTGAAGTTATTCTGCGAATGTTATGATTGAAGGTTCTACAAGTGACTTGAAAATGATTCATTTCTCCCCCGCCTAAGAAAATAGACAACATAACAGAAATTAAGAACTACTGGGCCTCATGTAATTAGCATATTAGTATCAATAATATCAAAGCCCGTACAATCCCTCACAGATATATCCACTCCAAAAACCCAACCATCCCTTGCGAAACTATCGATCTCGGTCGCTTCCACCTGAAGCAGAGCAACCGCTGAATTTATTTAAGAACTGCAATAAAACCAGTAAAAGTCAGTCGACTGCTGAAATCGCCGGATCAATACCTGCGAGGTGAGGCGGGAGAGGTGGCCATGAAACAGATAGACGGAAACGTGCGGCAGGGGAAAACTGTTCCCGTCTTATTTTTGCATGGTGGAACCCCGTGGGTGAACCGTATAATCTCGGGATCATTAAGGTCGGTTACAAATTGTTTTTGGGGTCGGCGGATCAATGTTACGCTTTTGTCTAGCCGTAAGCGAAGCTCGTTACCTCGATTCACTTTCTGGATGGGCCATTATGTTACCGAGTGGTTACAATTACAGTTATCGTTGTGAAATACTGTTAGTAATTGAGTTTGACCACGATGGATTCGCCTGAGAACTAATGAGGAGAGTTCTTAACTTCGTCTATTGATGCTCAAGATTGGACAACGCTGGGGAATATCAGCGTTGATGGTAAAAGTATTCGAGAGATATCCATCGACGGTCACTTGCAGGAAACGTTCTTTCAGTAAGCTAGAGAGCCATATTCAAAAATGATTCGATAAGCCATAGCATCAAAGTTTGGTTAGCAAACCCTCATGCTACACACGGTCAATGGCCTTAGAAATATCAAGCGCAACAACTTTTGACTCTCCATGTTTTTCGATTGCGTCATTTCAAATATTGGTGACATACAATATTTGTGTATGTGCAGTATGAAATGTAACATTTGGCCATTCTACCGCTGAGAATGACAACATCATGTCATTTATTCTCGAATACACATGTTGAAGACACCATTCTGGCATGCCATAATGAACCCTTCAGTTTCCGACTTCAGCCCACTCGACCTGAGGAAAGCGAAAGTCAGGCGCTTTGATAAGCCAGCTAGTTTGTTAACTTAACTTGTGCGAAGGCGATCGATACAGTCCTCAGATTTTGGAGCATTATAGATTGCCAACAAGGTTCACACTCCATTCTCAAATGATGATTGAACCGACAGTTTTCTTCTTCAAATGCTACAACAATTTGGTCCAAATTCGGACATTTCTCCAGTGTTTTTACAAGTTTTTTTTCTGAAGAGCGCAGAAGTCGTGTTCAGCCACTTATTGCGTGAAGAAAGAATATGTGTTTTTTAGAACGAGGATATGTAACAAAACTTCTGGCAGAGTACATTTCAGTTTTTACATTTCCTTTGCCGACTTTTAAAAAAAATCTTGATGAGATAGGGTACGCCAAAATAAAATGGCAAGTAAATCTATATCTTCTATCACAACAGCAGTTCTTTGACGTTCATCAATAGCTGTTTCAATAAAAAGAACATCCGCATCATCTCTGGCCTGTTTTGTTGTGATATTACCAGCTTGTAAATTTTCAATAATCATATTAATTAGCTTTTTTATGATAGAAAATTTTCTTTAGTAATAGGTACAACCATGATTTCGCCGAAACAAACTTCTATGTTTTTGAAAGGGCAGCAGTTCTTCGCTCCATTGCTTTTATGTTTTTAACTTGTTCGATTGATGACCTATTCATTTTGTAAAAATTCATATTGAATATAGAGTAAAGAAAATAACTTTTTTTTGATTTCTACTAAGTTTTTTATTATACTGGCTTGTACTTGTAAAAGGTTTAACAAACCGAAACCGGTCTTAACAAATAAAAAACTCAGTTGAAATCAGGCAAATGTTATTTTCTTTACTCTATATTTTATGTTTTTATTATAGTCTGAACATCCATCAAATACAACAAATATTTCTGAATCATAATGCCTTTGTAAATAATCCACGTATTTATCTAAAATAATAGAAAAAATGTCTTCTCTACTCCATACAACGCGATGCAGAAGAAATCCACCATTATTAATGAACGTTACATTAATTTAATCAAAATCGATGAGTGTCATATTGATATATAATGACGATTTTGTTGTTTTTCTCATGCCATCATTATCAATTAGTGCTGTTGAATACGGACTCAATTCATATTTAAGATATTTTTCAAGATTACTTTCAACTTGCTTGCTTACTGTTATTGTTTGAAAGAGTTATAATGGATCAACTGAAACTTTACAATCATTAATATACGTCCGATGACTGGTCTCCGATGACCAGTCATCAGAGACCAGTCATCGGAGATAACTCAGGATGTATAGGTTGCCAAAATAAAGGTTAATACAACTTTATAGCTGACTATCTCTCATTTTGAGATACTTGCCCTCATTTGACTGATATTCCTGGAATATTAAGGTAATTCTGGCTAAAATCATTTTAATTTTTTTTAAGGACAAAACACAAGCACTACAGGAAAATCCTTAGGGTGATCTAAGAGCGGTGCCTGTGCGAAAGTAGCGATTCACGTTTGATTTGAATCTCTGGAGATTAAATTCATTTGGAAAAACGTTCACAGAAAATTTATTCCACACAAACGCAGTTTTCCAAAAGAAAGAGTTCTTAGACAGTGAAGTTCGAGGTGTACTGAGTTGAACCTAAAACGATGAGCAGCCACCGCTATTTTTATTCAGATATTGCAGATAATGCAATCATGGTTACAATAAGCATTTTAAATGGTATTTGAAATAGCAGCACTATCCAAAAAAGTTATCCAAAGCAGTACCAACATGCTGGTCTCGGAAAACTAGCTAAAAACAATATAATAATACTTTATACAGTACAACAAAATAATACAATCAAGATTCACTTGAGAATCCATAATACAAATGTAAATAAAATAAAAATCTAATAGTAATTGATACAGGTAAATGAGAAGATTTAAGCCGTTCCTTCGTTGAGTATGCTAGTATAAAAACTCTTTATTTTATTCCTAAAGATACTGATATCTGTTATTTTCTTGGGAAGAGAAAAGTTTTCTTGCATAGTGTAATGGGAATTAAGCCAATATTAGTACGTACTGGTATTGTATTCGTGGAGCTGATTAACGAATGTGATGTTGGTATTACATTTGACTTGTTCATGTATAGCCTTGTTTTGTTTTGAAGTGTTTTTATTTTTTTGAACAATGTATGTCCACATGTACCCCATATAGGAATTAAATAGCTAAATATTGATGAGAAATATGCACTGTATATTTGATGGAGTGAAGATGGGCGCAAGTAGGTTCTACAACGATACAGGGCACTAACCATTAGAATTACTTTTTTTTTCTACATGGATGATATGGTTGTTTTCATCGACTGTTAGTCCCATACATTTGGTATTATGGACTCTCGTTATTTCTTCACTATAAGGTCCTGTAGTTTCATGTTTTTCTGTGAGTATTATAAAAGTAGTCTTCTTTACATTGATCTGAAGTTTATTTTTTGTAAGCCATCTGTGATACCTTTCAAGGTCGGTATTTACTTGTGTTTCGAGTTGTTTCAAGTCTTTACCCTTATATACAAGAATAGTATCATCTGCGAATAGAAATATCTACCTATAAAGTTTGCAGTTTTCAATGACAATATGCAATGTATAGAGTAGGGGTCCAAGGACTGGGCCTTGGGGCACACCTGCTTTGGTAGTTTCAGTTTGGCTTGAAATGCCATCAACTACTGTGAATTGTTCGCGATCTAGAAGGTATGTTTTTAGTAAAGACATCAAATGCTTTTCGTAGATCAACAAATACAGCAATAGTGTAGTATTTCTCATCCAGTGAAGAAGCAATGTGGTTAATGAAGTCTATAATTGCACTCAGAGTGCTACTTTTTTTTTGAATCCATATTGTTAATTGCCAAAGTCAACACATTTTTTCATGTAATTGATAATTCGTTTCTTTGCAATAACTGTTATTTTTGACAGAGTCGAAACTACTGAAATAGGTCTGTTATAGTTATCAATGATGTTATTTGGTCCTGATTTGTGTTACCTTGCTGACTTTGAGAATATTTGGGAATATGCCTTGCTTGAAAGATTCATTTATTAATTTGACTAAAATAGGTACAATATAATCCTTGAGTGTTGAAAGATTTTTAGTATTTATGTTATCATAACCAGGTGCTGTATTTTTATTCAACTCATTTTAGAATGTTTGGCATGTTGTGGACAAACATATTAAAAAATGTTTTCTAGTCATTTATTCGCAGATGAACTAATACAGTAAGCGATGTTTTTCAAATACAGAATTTGATTGTGATTGGAGACGCAAACATAACTTGAAATCTTGATAGTCTGGAACATCGAAGAAAGGTTGGAGATTTGTCTCTCTTATATGAATACTTTCACGGGAAGTTTTCAAGGGACTTGGCACATTTGATTCTACCAAGAGCGGTGCATATCAGAAATACGCGACGGACTGTGGCTGCTTACCGTTCTGAAGTTCAACTCAGTACACCTCGAACTTCGCTGTTTAAAAACTCTTCAATTTGGAGAACTGCGTTCATGTGGAATAAACTTTCTGAGAACGTTTTTCCCAATGGATTTAATCCCCCGCGATTCAAATCCAATGTGAACCACTACTTTCGCACAGGCACCGCTCTTAGAGCGCCTTAAGGTTTATCCTGTAGTGCTTGTGTTTTTTCCTTAAAATAAATATTCAATATTAGCCATAGATTTATGGGAAACGTGGCAACCCTGTTTACAATTTCTCCTCCATCCCAACATCGACAATATGCACATTGGAAACTGTGGATAACTTCATATTAATCAATACTTTCACTTCTTTAATGAGGTTGAAATCTTATTACATTAGTCTTTTCATTGTTGAGAAGCATATTGGAACAACTGCAACAGTTATTGAGAACACTTGAGTTCTTGACTTGAATAATATCACGTATCAGCTAGAGAAGTGTCAAAATGGTTTATGTTGACAACGAAATTAGCACTCTAGATGTCTAGCCCACAAAAATATACTACTCCACTTCAACGGCTGATTTCGCATAGGGACAAGCAAATGAATGCATTTTATTATCTACCTCAGAAACCGTTCTTCAGACGAAAAAAGGCAGGAAACCATTTTTATGAAAAGGTGAAGGACAATTACATAAGTATTTATTTGAAAAAAAGACAGTGGCGTATCATGATTTTGATGAAAAATATGGCAGGGCTTGTTAACGGGGATGCCACTGATGATCATTGCGAAAACCTCTACCATGGAGAAACTGTATTTTGATAGAACTGACCGATACTTGATGGAAATCCATTATGCGTACTCTGCATATACCAAAATTTAAAAAAAACTAAAGCGCT
The DNA here is from genome assembly GCA_015342045.1 of Leptinotarsa lineolata. NCBI lineage: Eukaryota > Metazoa > Arthropoda > Insecta > Coleoptera > Chrysomelidae > Leptinotarsa > Leptinotarsa lineolata. The sequence goes on along the minus strand of WOGR01009049.1, from coordinate 4,654 downwards.
TTCAGAGATATTAGGGAAGAAATGATTATTTCATTAAATTACAACATAAAGCGATTGCAGACCTATGTTCATATGAAGATTTTTTCTTAAAATCATCAAAGAATTACCGCTCTTCAGTATCAGCATTCGATTATGGAACACCCTGTATACTGCCAATAAAAACGAAATAGATCAATTACAAAAACAGCAAAACATAGCCACGAAAATTATATTAAGAAGACCAAGAAATACACCAATCAACGCCATGTTGAAGGAAATGCAATTGATGTCTGTGAAAAAATTTTTATATTGCCAATGATACTGGTATATAAAAGGAATGATCACTTATTACCGACTTACCTGAGTACGTCGGTAAAGACCCCATACAATTAAAATAGTGAATCAAGCTCACTTCACCATGTATGCAGATGGAATTTTATTGATGAATTCTGATGGGTATGATCTAAGTTTCGGGACCAAACTCATTGATTATGAAATATCATGAATCCTTCTATTTAGCAAAGAAACTGCAAATACGATATACCTACAATCTAATATAAGACACTACACTGTGTTGGTCAACGCAACGTTGCTCGAATAGAACACCCATTTTGATAAACAATATCCGTCCATGATGATTTGGCAAACCAGACTGAATAAATGACAACTAACTTGACAGATGAAGCTTCAACAACATGGCCGTTATCAATTGTCAAAGTTCGGAAGTCTCTGTTGGAAGACCCTATATATTATGCAAACCTTGTTGCTGCTTTGCTCATTCTAATTTATACATTGAAACTTTGTGAATAGGTGCTTAGTAACTCTGCTTATTGCTTGCTGAATTGTAATGCGAGATCGGGGCCCTGACAGCCATGAAGAGAAAACTATAATCAGAAAATGGACTACATCAGGTAAGTCATCATTGAGTATTCAATCTCAGCTTTGATCAGATCATCAAACATCGGAATGGACATTCTTCTCGAATATTTTATTATATCATTCATTTCATTTATTGGTGGTTGCATATGACTTTCGACCTCCAAAACATCATATGCACTAAATTCGTGGACACAACACTCTAAAAAGGGAGACAAACTGCGGACAAGTCTTTCTACCTATGGGCAACAGCAGCGCGGTGCAGCCAAGTGCAAATATGGGCAACACTTGGTTACCGAAAATCGAAAACATCACATATGCACGGTGTCACGCAGGTAGCTATAGCGACCTACGTTTTATGTTTTATGTTATCTAGATGTGATGTTTTCCATTTTTGCTAACCAGGTATTGCCCATCTTTGCACTTGGCTGCACCGCGCTGATAAGGTCAATAGCCAGAAACGCTGTGGTTTCACTTAGAAGACCTACTATTTGTAGGAAACTACTAACATGTCCACGTAGACAGCTTCAGCTACCTGCGTGACTTCAAGGTCCAGGTTATGAATACTGATATAGATGTTATCGAGCATATATGATCTAAATCAAGAAAGATAGAATTCGTGGCCCAATCAATCCAGAAAGTGGGGCAAACAGATGTACGATAGGGTCTTGTCATGATTCTGTTCATATGTGTTGTTTCCTGTTTTTCGGTAAGCAGGTGTTACCTATTTTTGCACTTGGCTGCACCGCGCTGATGAGGCCAATAGACATAAAAAGGCAGTTCACCCCCCTTTTTGGTGTGTTTTGTCCACGAATTTTAACTTTTTTGATGTAGATCATGAACACTCGATAACATCTACAATCTCCTCAATAAAATTCTCGATCGACGAGGAGAGTAATGAAAAAAGTTTGAAAAAAATTGTCTATTACTCTTGAAGATAAGACACAATTAAAGCATTTATACATTGTTCCGATATCTTCAGTGATGGATTAAAGTAAGTAAACAATTTTTTTTGAATATAATTTAAGTCCTGAATTCGGCCATGTATCACACTAGTTGTATTTTCGAATGTTTCAGTTGGTTCAACCAATGGAACACTTAGGGATGGAATATGAACCTGATTTTGACACTGAATTTTTAAAATGACATCTTTTGTCATATAATATTTGACGTAGAATCGTTCAAGTAATAATTATAATGGAATTTATCCAAGATGATATGGTGGATTTAATTTTTCTCTATTTCAAATGCCAGCAATAATAATGGGTGTCCGTTGGTGCTTATCCTTTTTCTTACATTTACTAATACACACTAATTCCGAGCTTTATTTTGAACCCTTGCAATAGCTTGTTATCTGCTACTAAACAATACATGTCATTCTCAATAAAGACATTGAAGAACCTCGTGGCCCTTACGTTAAAACTGTAAGAGCTGGGTTTTCTTATTTTGCATGAGCACTAATACATACTTTTTATTGACACTTGAAATACACATACGATTACGAATTTTGAAATTTTTGAACGTCTTCTCTCATTGTCGACTCTCGATTCCATTCTTTATTTTTTGCATGTTCGTACATTAATTTTAGACATTCGGAATATCTGTGCGATAACTTGAAACACTTGTGTTTTGAGGTCCCAAACTATGGCCAGATTCGAGTAGTCCCCGCGCAACCCTGTTCTTTGTGGAACATTCAAGTGACATTGCTATTGATTCAAGTATACATAATGACAAAATTCTCACAAGTTCTATATAAAAACCTATTTTCAGCAGAAGCAAGGACTAAATAGGTCTACTTGACAGTCCTGAGATCATTGGAAACCATATAACATACATTGTTTATATTTCATCAAAAGAGTTACATACTGAATCAGATTTATTCACAAAAATTCACATTGGATGAATATTGAATTTGAAGTAAAAATGTTGGTCACTACTTCCGGCCAGAATAGAATAAAAAAGTAACTTTTATTGTATATGTCTCAAAATAATTATGATATCATTCGTTTCCATAAACTCAATTGAGACATGGTGCAGATTCACGCGAAGATAATGCCCTTACATTGTAAAATTTTTCAAAATGACATCGTCAAGGACCAATTTAAAATACATTAGTATCCCAAATATATCAACGTGAAATACTCATCGAGATATAAGAAACACTTTCAGGCTCCATATTTATGATTTGCTTCAATCGGCAAGATTACCTCTCAATCAGACTCGGTAAAAATAAAAAAATCATCAATTTTGTAGTTTAAAAAAATCTGTTTATCTGATTTTCCGTTAATCAGCTGTCGCCCCCATACGAACGACAACTCTCAGAAGTTGGGAAACTTGTGCGAGCCAAGGACTAAAGAGGTCTTACATTTTAACGTGTGATTCCTAATACGGTTGCAGAATCATCCCAGCTTCAACCAGATAAATTTTCTCGAGAAAAATAACTAGTCGAGCCTGGGATCGAACCCACGCCCTTCCGATCGTGAGTCGGGCGGACTACCACCACGCCAATTCCACAACTTTCATAATTTTTTTTCTGAATGATCTTAGATACCTCAGATGTCAAAAATCAGTACTTCCAAAAATGTGGAAATAATGAACAACTTTCTATCATTATTAGTATTGGAAGCCTTGAAACGCCACTAATGCAGTATTATCAAAACAATTTTTTCAAAACTCAACCCCAACAATCAAGAGGAGTGAAAAATTAATAAAATGAATTAAAGTTTGTAAAGTTTTTTGAAACTAATGGGATCTGATAATAGGCACTTAAGATTGTTTTATACATGGTTTGTAACTTTAAACTGTCTCTTACCTATTGAACATATTTCAGCCTTATTTGAAACTTGATTAAACATTTCTCAAGATTTGGATACTGCCCAGAAGTAGATGACTGCCTCCCTAGTTCGACACTGATCCGAAGTTACAATGGGGTTGATAGTTTCTTCAGATAAATTGATAGGATTGTATGGGTTTGAGAGAAACTGATACTCATCATCCATGAATCAAGCATATTATTTTGTTGAGACAGGAAGCATATTCTTACCCATGTTAGCACCAACGAAATGTTTGATACTTTGTTAAAGGCATTTGAGATGATAGTTCAGGTCAAATTCGATTGAAAAAACTTGGTTTGGCTGTTGTTTCAAACTTTTGAAAATCGGTAGAAGGAGTTTGATTGAGTGTTGTTCTCATTTTCAGAAAGTTGGTAAAAGATATCTGGAATACTAAAAAAGAGTGTCTTCGTCTGGATGGCAAGAAAAAAGACTTGGAAGAACTGTTGAACCAATACCTTCGAAAAAACATTTTACCACTTTGGCCTGATGGATGGATGTACCTCAAATCACTCAAAAATAAAATAGAGAACATGAGTGATTTACATTCTAACAGTACCATTACGAATCGTGGAAACGTTACAGCTGTTCAAAAATAAGTCTTGAGAAATTAGCAAAGTAATTTGGTACCAGAAGCAACAGTTGACAAAAATATTTTTGTAAATTATAAGTACTTACCTTTAGATTGATTATTATCATCGTAAGTTTTACTACAGCCTGTCGCCAAAATAAATATTGAGAGAGAGAGAGAGAGAGAGAGAGAGAGAGAGAGAGAGAGAAAAAAAAGTAAAAATTTCATTCCTTTCTTTTCTCAAACTCCATTTTATTTCATTTACTAAGTTGATGGACTTTCAATATATATTATCCAATTTCAGCAGTTCGGACTTCCATTGTCTAAAAATTTGTAAAATGATTTGAAATCCCTGAAATAAACAATACAATTGAAATTTAAAAGAATAGCTAAAAAT
>WOGR01009048.1:0-11531 GCA_015342045.1 Leptinotarsa lineolata | reverse complement strand
TATATATATAGATTTTTGTAGAGAGTTTGATACGAAATATCCTCAATATGATAACTCTACAAGTATTTGTTGTGTTCCAAGATAACTCCTAAAAAAATTATTACCGACTCACCTGACAAGCATCTTTTCCTCCATTACCAACATATCCAGCACAGAACATATTGCTAGTTATGTACTCACTTCCATAGATTGAGAGGCAAGATTTCTGACTCACAATGGGGATATCTACTTGCTGTAAAATTTTTGACACAGCCTTGTCGGTTTCCTAGAAAATCGTTAATTCAGTTATTGGAACTATTACAGCTGCATTACGAAATGAGCAAATGAATTCAATAGGTAGTAAAAGGTTATGTCGTGAAACAAAAGTGAAATTTTTGGTTCCCGAGCCCCAGTACAAGCTCCGCCCACTTTAAGCGAATAATCGGAAAACGTGGAAGAAATAGTTTTTCCAAAGGTATTTCAGCTTAGTTCAGAGAAATTAAGACGTAGAATATCGTTTCCCAAGAGATAGGACAAAATCTTTTGTAAGAACAATTAAATTTGTTAATTTTATGAGAGAAAATGTCGATTTTTTTGAAAATGGCATTTTCAGATATTTGCCAGGGAAATCGAGCTTTCTTCCAAGAAGCATCGATAGGCCTTCCTAATAGCTTTTGTTTGATACCTTTAGTACTAACTGAAAAAGCGGTAAATGTAATAAGACTAGCGGCATCTATGTGTTAGGTCCGATACTTTTCAGCCCAAGCAGTATAATAAAAATGAAAGTTCTAATACAGCCAAAAGTGTTTAACCAGCAAAGTTCCGACCGTCGAAACGCAAAGCGCTCTACATGTTCTAAAAAGAAATACTGCACCAATGGACAATTATCTAGTGGATCGCAATAAATGCGATTTTTTCACGGTACTGGGCCAATTCAGTCTATCAATAGGGTTCATCAGTTCTAATTGTGCGTGCAGAAGATGGAATAAAACCACCAAGATTATTAGAAAAGACGCGAAATTTTCATGCGTAAGAAATTTTCCTTCAAGAAATTCAGAAATTTGCTACTTGATGAAAAAAACAAAAAAGAGAAATCATGAGTACTGATTAAAGCAAAAAATGTTTTGCTATCTTTCGCTATGAAACATTATCTTTCATTTCTCTTTCTCTGAATCACAATATTCATTTTCATGAAATCAGCCTGGTACACATGTCTCTTGAGCATCTATACACACAAATCTTAAATCGATTGATTTCCATATTGAAATATTACCTTCAAAACTCCCCATCCAGTGACGGTAGCTTTTGCTCCTGTGGGAATGGCCTCCGAACTTCCTGGAAGAGCTATTGGAAGAACTGTAGCACTGAATTTCAGAGGAGAACACAACTGAAAATTTGATAAAGAATAAATTTAGAAATGGAATATTGTTGATGCTGCCACAGTACCTATAGCTAAAACCAGTAGTGTCACTCCTGTCGAAACCTTTGGTGTTTGTATCTCACAGTTTTATTTTTAGGGCAACTGCGCATCCATAATTATCCGCCACGAATGGATTTGTCAGCTTTTGATATTTCGTACATTGCTCAGCCAGTGAATAATAGATATAAATTGCTCGACAGCAAAATACATTTCTGAATATTATGAAACGCTTCGAATTTTTCATTTAAACTGGTCCGTCCACGTTTCTACTTGCTCCTTGTTTGTTTGGTTCAAATTTTGCAATCGATTTGAAAATAACATAGCTCAGAACTGGATAAAATGCAATATATTTGCATACTGTATAAATAGATAATATGAAACGTATAAAATCGAACAATGTTCGGAAAGCGTATCGGGGAGTTTCAAACGGAATAAAAGAATTGGTTTGCTTGTCCAACCCAGCTGGTCCTCTTGAAATGCAACGACATTGAAACATACATGTACGCTGGTGGTTATTCTCAACTAAATAAAGAATAATACTTATTGCTTTTTACATCTAAAAAAAATGATGAAATCTTCTGACAATCTGACTTTTGTTGGAAATGAGTGTTGGCACATTTTTTGTTTGGTTAATGACATCCAAAAATTGTGCTACAAATAAGAAAAAAACAAATAGTTCATCAAGCCCTGGATGAAAATATATAATTTGTATCTGCTACAAATCCACCTCTTGAATACATTATAGAATATAAGTACAAAATATCACATTTTCAACTCTTGCAATTCCTTTTCTTTTGAAATTTGTCACAAACTAAGGAATGCTGAAATCGATATTTGCCATCCCTTTACAAACTTTATCCTATTGGTAACATGCTCGTTATTTTCTTATCCAATATGGATTAAACCAAAACTTGGAATATTTCAGGCGAAATGGTAATATTAGTCAGAACAAAACTTCTCTTTATCATGATTCCACAAGCGAAACGTCGTCAGTCTGATAGGCCAAAAGCGGTAAAATACATGAAAAATTTTGGACATGACAACGTTGCCAATTATCAAGGTAATTCATGACGCATCCAAAAACTATCCTCTACGATTCGATCATGCGCTCTGTGATTTATTACTAAAAAGTGGCACTACTGGGTATTTTAGCATTCTACTGTGGTGCTGCCTACGATACTTGTGTTATTCAAATTTAGGATGCTTTAGCATCAGCACGATATTTGTGAAATGATCAATAATGAAGTTATGGCTACTAAATCGTTATTAACAAGGATATTATTCAATATTCCTTATTTAAATCGGGAATGAATGATACTGATAAAAACTTATTTCATTTCTGAAATGGCAAAATTCATAATCCATCTACTTGCAAGATACCTTGACTCACCGTTAAAATTGCTATATCATTATCCATAGTGTTTTGATCAAATTTACCGTGGATATGAATTTTACACACTTTGAAGGTTTCATCTCCTCGATTCGCGAAACTGGATCCCACTCGAATTGAAAATAAAGTAGTGAGATAACTGAAACAAATACAGAATTCGTATTGAAATAGAATAGAACTATTATGCTCGTGTTTATTATTTTATTTAATATGGAAATATATGCGTTTTACGAATTCCTCGATTCTGTGAGTAGTAAGTATAAAAAAATCTCTGTACCTAAACGGATCAAAAATAGTTTTGTTTGTGATGAACAATAACTTTTTTCGGGTTTTTTGGCCGTAATCTGCAGGTTTTTATGCCTGACGTTTCCTATAGGTTAGGCGCAAACTGGACGCATGTGGGGTGATGCAGCACAGCGCGATGTTTTGTAACCCATGAAAACCAATAGAACAGCGCAAGTTGGCGCCCGGACACGAATTGTCGCGACTAGCGAGAGGCGTGCCTCGCGTGACACAGTGGTTGAGACACAGTTTGTCGTGCCAATTCTCTCGCATGTCGCCTTGTTTTCTTGTTGTTCATTGTGTAAATTCAAAGTAATGTTTGAAGAAAAGTTGATTAAGGCTGTGAGGGCATGCACAGAGTTGTATGACCACAGCGATATGAAAACAAAATTCAAAAACAGGATTTGGAATGAACTTGAGGAATAAACTTCCTGAGAACGTTTTTCCAAATGAATTCAATCTCCAGCGATTCAAATCCAACGTGAATCGCTACTTTCGCACAGGGACTGCTCTTAGAGCGCTTTGATTTTTCTGTAGTGCTTGTGTTTTGTCCTTAAAAAAATAGATAGTAGCTTTATTCTAACTGTTGAGTAAAAGTTATCACTAATTATCATTACACCTTCAAAAACTTTTCATTTTGGGAGGAATATGTGTCGGAAATGAAAGACGTGAGATCTATTTCTCACTAGCTTTATATATTTGAAATATTATTCATATGTCCATTGAAGTACTAATTAAGTCATTTTAAGACATTCAAAAAACTTCGGAGGAATTGAATGACGTGATCCTACCTTCTAAGATCATATAATCAATCAGGCACAAGTTGTATTTCACAAACAAATAATTTAAAATGTCTCCAGAGTAAGAGAATCAAATGAGTTGAAGGTTATTTATATGACTTGCCTTCTGCCAACTAGATGGATTACATATTTTCAAAATGTTACTTTGAGCTTCTCCATTTAGTATTCGCGAAGTTTTTCGTTTCCGATTTGTCACATAAACACTCTCAGGAAACTTTACACCAAATCAACAATATAACTGTGAATTTGTAAGTTGCTTATATTTCGATTAAGCCTTAAATGTGTTTTTAATGTTTTCTAGCTCTCGTGCTACGCGAAAAGTTGTCTATATTTTATCGCTAATTAGCAAAATATATGATCCCCCCAATATAGAGTGAACGTGTGAAATTGAATTCTCATCATAACAATCTAACTTACCCGTGAACACAATGAGCAGCAGTCAATATATAATTTGTGTGAAATATGGATCCGCCACATACATGTAATGGACCTCTCAGCAGAGATACTTGGTAAGGAAAGCTGGTTATATTGGCATCTTTTCCACCAACTATGCGGCCATCTAATTGGGGAATAAATGCTGAAAAATAGAAAAGTCATCATGAAATCTTGTCGTCAATTAGTAATGTTGGTACACACTTAGATTCAGTACTAGATTATTTGTGAATACACTTTAAATTGAAGTCAACTTAAACGTTCAATATCATATCAGAGAACCAGGACAGCTCACATCTTATTCATTTAGTAGGAGTTTATTGAATCATATCAATAAAAATAATCATTTTTGTTAATACATTGTTAATAATGTGATCAAATGAAGAATACCTTTTAATTTGAGTGAACAACAATTTTTGTTAAAACAAATTTTGTTCTGATGGAACAAATTCCAGAAAATTAACCGATGAATAAATTGGCCACATTTCATTAAACTGTTTACCAGAAGTTTTAGAAGTATAAGATTACTCAACGTTAACTTTTCGTCCTAAATATTTCTCAAATAGATGAGTGTGTCAAAGTTTTCTGAGACATTCTCCTGAAAATTTTCAGAGTGACATTTTCTGAAATGGAATTTCCCAGAAATTTCGATTTACATCTCTTTTGATAATACACAGCTACGTATTGGATTTATAAAAGAAATTATATTATACCAATAATTATCCAAATTTCAGCAATAAGTGTAAGAATAGGAGCATCGAATTCAGAGAGACCATAGGATATCCATCCAACAAACAAAGCAACCCCAACAGAGATAGATGCAACAGATATAGATGCAACAAACAAAGCAACCCCAACAGAGATAGATGCGTGATCAAAGTATGATCACCACGCATATTTGCATCTATTGGGTAAAATAAACAAGCCTTCTTACGCTGGCCAATCAGATTCAACTGCAATCACCTGGCGGAATTAATTGTTACAGTGTCGGAGTGGTCAGTTACTTTTTAACGCCTGTGGTGTGTACACATATGGTATTTTAAAGTTTGAAAATTTTGAAATGTCAAGTACTGATACGGCTGAAGAAACTGCTGATATGTATTCCAACACTCCACCTAGAAAAATCCTGTACCCAGCCGCATACTAATAAAAAATAATAAAATTTTGGTCGTTCCTTAGTGCGACTCTGTACAAGCAGTCTTGTCTGGGAGATCACGTGCACTATGCATGATAATGTTTTGGAGCACCCTTTTGCTCAGATGGACAGAGCATAAGTATCTACAAGTTCCCATTTGATATGCAGAATTTCAAACCTTTGATGAAAAATGAATCTATTAAAACACCTTTTCCACACCAGAACAAAAATACTAACCTCCAACGCTTCTGTCGTTAACCAAATTAGAGACAGTATGTTTGTTATGACTAGCTCAAGAGCTCAATGGGGATTCTGACAAACGTGAAGTATAATTATGTATTTTATCCAAATGGAAAAGTGAACATACACAGTTATTGGTATTGATACAATAACAATTCAACCTGGAAAACTCATTTTTTCAAGGACAGAGTACTACAGTAGCGATTCACCTTGGATTTGAATCGCTGGAAATTAAATCCATTTGGAAAAACGTTCTCAGGAAGTTTATTCCATAAAAACGCAGTTCTCCAAATGGAAGAGTTCTTGAACAACGAAGTTCGAGGTGTACTGAGTCGAACCTCAAAACGATGAGCAGCCACAGTCCGTCGCTGATATGTACCGCTCTTGGTGGAATCAAATGTGCCAAGTCACTTGAGCACTCCCTGTGAAACTGTATAGACGAGAGAAATCCCCAACCTTCCTTTGATATTCCAGACAATCAAGGTTGCAAGTGATGCTGGCGTCTCCGATCAGGTGGATAGCTCTTTTCTGGATGGAATCCAGCATCTTCAGCGCAAGCTTAGGGGTGATACTCCATACATGAGAACAATATTTCAAAGAATGTGTGATCTGAGCTTTATAAAGCATCAAAATTTACTGAGGCGTATACAGTTTTCTTGTTCAGGACAGTGTTTCAAACTTTTGGGAAGCAGCCTTTGCAATTCCAGCGACATGATTGTGCCAAGTCACATTGGTGTTCATTTCAACCCCCAACAAACTTATCAAAGCAGAATGCGAAATTGTCTGTTCTGACATTATTATATTCGGTTCGGAGACATTTATCTTCTTGGAGAAAACCGATGCCTGGGTTTTCGTGGCGTAGAATTGAATCTGGTTAGTTTCAGACCGAATCAAAATTACCTCTAGATCTTTATTAAGATATGCAACGTCCTGCTGCCGGTGAAGATGTTCATCCGCAGCCGATGTCCTGGAATCCAAATAGAATGACAAGACAAGTGTTCTGTCGTCAGAAAACCTACATATTGGATTCTTGGTTTCTTCCAATAAGTCGTTGATATTCAATAAAAAGAGGGTTGGAGGAAATATGAATTTCTGGGGAACACCAGCGGTGATGGTAAAAGTATTCGATAGATATCCATCGACGGCCACTTCAGGGAACGTTCTTTCAGGAAGCCGCGATGCGCCTGATATCCTGATGCACTTGCTGTCAGTATGTCCATCATGAGCGGTTTCAGCGTACGGCACTTCCACGGTATCGAAGAGACATCGGTGTTGCCCTACGCTTCGGGGAATTTTGAATCCGTTGTAGAAAATGTGAAGTACCGAATCTATTAAAACTAATTATTTCTCGCCCTCAGGCTCATACAAGCTAATAATCATGATATAGTTCTTGTCGAACATCGGAGCAAGACAATATTCGTGGTGGAGTTTTCAGCTTCGGATAAGACAAATATCGTCGGAATAGAGAAGCCAAGAAAATTTATTTACTTGGAAAATGATGAATATGAGTAAATGTAGGGTTTGTAATAAAATAATTGGAAGTGTATGGTTGTTCCTTGCTTCGTTTACATCATGTAAAATAGGTGTATCTCTCTTACCAACATCTAATCTCATAACCTGTTAATCATTTCAACAAATAACTTTGAACGATTTATGATTCCATTATCATCATTGAAATATTTAACCATTTCTAATAAAATAATAACTTGATAATGACTTGATCCGTTTTATTTCTAGATTGATCTCACAAATGATTAATAATTTAAACGTGTTTTGACATTGCATCTAATAAAATTGATTAAAAGTAAATAATTATATTTCCCAGAGATAAGATTATTCAGAAATATATTTTGCTGTATGTCCTGCGTCACTAAATATCCCTTCTCTCTCAACAACAATCTAATTTTTTACTGCCTGTTTCTCACTAACAGGATACACAATAAAAGCGTGGAATATCAAGTTTGGGTTTTTCAAAATAAGAAATATACTGAAGAAAGGTTAGTTGGGTAACAGGATAAATTTTTTCTTAGAAAAACAATTGTTTTCTTGCAAGGCAAGAAAACCTCCACGTAAGATGATGATGCTCTCAAATCGCTCGTGCAGAATATGCAATGTGGTATGAGCTGTGTGGCATGTACCGTCCTCCTATTGAAACTACATGTCGGTGGTTTCCAGATCATTCAATTCAGGCCAAAAGAAGTTAGTAATTATCGACCTATAATGCTCGCCCTTGACTGTGATGGCGAGGCCAACGTCGTTCTCAAAAGAATATGGGCCGATGAAGCCACCAGCCGAAAATCCAAACCAAACAGTGACTTTTTTGGGATACATTGGACACTTTTGGATTTCATGTGGAATAATATCGTTCCAAATTCAACAAATTACATTTGTTACGTACTCATCCATCCAGAACTGGGCCTTATTGCTGAAGATGATTTTTTGATGAAAATTAGAGTCGGTTGTCAACTGTCTCTGAGCCCATTCAGCGAATACACACGTCGTTGTCTATGGTCGTGTGCTTTCACTTCCTGGGTCAGTTGAATTTTTTACGGGTGCAGGCCAGTCACGACGCAAAATTCACCAAGTTGTAGTATGCGGAAGGCCGAGTACTTGTGAGCGACGCGAAATGCATACTCTCGTAGACAGCGGCGATGTTTTCGGCAGATCTTGCATTTCGTCGACGTACGGGTGTTAGTGTCGATCGTTCACTGATCCATTGCGAATAGTCCTCTCGGTAGGACTATCATGACGACCGTAAAATGGGCGAAGCGCGTGGTACGTTGCCCGAACATAACACTCATTGTGATAAAACAATTTTATTACTCGCACGTGTTGAAAAGTTGAAACGTTGAAACAATGGAAACAATAATGTATAACGCGGGTGATGCTTCAATTAAACTGAATACATTCATCCGGAGAGCTCCAATTTGTTCTAAATCAGGATAGACGAAATATCTATTTTCTGCCAATGTTCTAATCATTGGAATTCCAATCTACTTTTCAAAGAGATCAAAACTATCAATCTAAAGAAATTGCTGTGACTTGATTTTGATCTATAAATTCAAACAAATTCTCAATACAACTTCAATTTTTCCATTTTTTTCTGTCTGATTCGATGCTTGAAGTTTCATTCGAATTCTTGAAGCAATTACTTTCAATAATATTGAAATATATCTATTGAAACTGGTTGCAAAAAATTATCAGTTGCATCTACGGGCTTCAATTGAAATTATTGTTGTTATTGATTTTCATTGAGTTCTGTTATGGACCCCCTGCAATATTCACAATAACGTTTTCATATGTTGTCAAAGAATACGAAGTAGATGTACGATTTTTTCATCATATGATTAAAAAATATAGTTAACTCATAAATTACCGATTACCTATTATTACTTCGATCACTTCATTTCTAATACAGACTTCCGAATAGAAACTGGAAAACTTAAGATATATACCTGACTATTATAGCATCAATCTTCTAATCAGCAGCGAATACTCACTTTCATTTCTTTATTTTGTTTTCTTAATCACTATTACGATCTATTAATTTTTCACGAAAATTGTTGAGAATGATTCAATCGTCATTCATAATAATTCTATTATATAAAAAGTATTCATCCACATACCTTCAATAGTGACTGTTCCCAATATTATTAATGGCAATAATATGGATTTCCACATGATTATAGAATCAGATTTTCAATAAACAGGAACTACTAAGAGGAACACAGTTGATATCCTCTTTTTCGAAGTAACTGTAACTGATTTATGTGTTTCGTAAAGGGTACGTTTCATTGTTATCATAAATAAATATACCGCGCTGGATGATAGAGGCATAAATCTTGTGATATTAAAAATGAGTCAGGCAGAGATAAATCATGCTTCCACATTTTCGTCACAATAGGATGACATACATACCCAGCAAAATTCTAAAAAATATATTTACAAAAGATTCAATGAGAATATTATCATGATTCGAATAATATTTAGAATTTCTTTAAAACAATTCATTTTATTTCCATTCACTTTAACTACTCTTTGTTATGGGTGGGTCGTTCTTTAAAATGAGATCGACTTTTTCATCACTAATTTTCGTTAGGATAAAAAAATTGAACGTAACTCAGTCCATCAAATTATCCCAGAATAAAATGAAATAATTGTTATTTGTTTGTAGTACCTTGCACCAGTATCGATAAGAGAGCCCAAGTAATCAACAATCGGACTATTCCAGTAAAGAACTTATTCAATAATAAAACTTATTCAGGAGGCAGCCTATCAGAACTAATTTTCTAACACATGATTTTGTTTTAAAGAATATTTGCATACTGTTAGTAAATAAAATATTAGCTATATATATTTTGCACGTTTATCGATACATAGTATAAAACAAATTCGCTTCCCGCTGTCTGTCCTAATGTATTCTTAAATCTTTAAAACTACGCAACGGATTTTAATACATTTTAATAGATACAGTGATTCAAGAGAAAGGTTTATATGTATTTATACTTCGATTTGGTCACATCCGAATAGATTTGCCACCTTGTAGCAATACTTTCTATAGCTATGACGAGCATGTTGAAAGATAAAAACTTTTTGTCGTGTTTCTTGGCCCTGGTTTGTAACAATCAAAAAGCAAAAGGGTGCTGGAAACCTGACTAAAACACCATATCATTTAGCTATCAGCCGCTTTTTATGCAGTCAAGAGCTTCACAAAAGCTCATTTCATTTGTCATAACTTACTAAGTATAGACAATACTACAGCCGTATCCTGTATTAATGGGGGGTGTAAAATATACACATCTGAATGAAATAACTAAAAAGATATGGCAATGGTGTGAGAAAAAACAAATAATGATTTATGCATCCTATATTCATTCGGAAGAAAATCGTGGGGCAGATAAAGAATCAAGGTTACAAAACTTTGAAACAGAGTATAGTCTCAACCCGATGGCATTTCAAAAGCTTACACGAAAATTTGGGACCCCTTAATTAAATCGATTTATTCGCTAGCTACTTATTTGAATACAAATTGTAATTAATTCATTTCTTGACATCCCGATCCGTACATTATAGGAGTTGATGCTTTTACATTCTCATGGAATAATTTGAAAGCGTATTGTATATTTTCACCTTTCTCACTGATTCCAAAAGTCCCCAAGAAAGTAGAGAACGATAGTGCAGAAATCATTGTAGTTTATCCAATGTGGAAATCACAACCATGGTTTCCCAAACTAGAATCTATGATTGTTTCTGACATTTTCATATTTGAGCCAAAATCCTCGTTACTTATGTCGCCTTTCAGAAGACCCCACCCGCTTTGGAGGCATCCTGATAGCAGCCATTTTATCAGGGAAGCCTTCAGCAGAAAGCAGATTCCTACATCAGTCATAGACATCTTGACAGCGTCAGTGAGTAATAATACTCAAAAACAATATAACTCGACTTACATTAAGTGGTGGAAATTCTGCAAGGATGATAGAGATATCATATTCCACCCAGAAACTAAAAAAATATCAGAATTTCTGAATGGCTAACCAGAAAATGGAGCAAATTATCTTAATATATATAAATCTCGTGTCACAATGTTTGTCCTCAATGGACTCCTAAACCACTTAACCGATTATAATAAAATTCGCAAACCATGTGCAGTTCGATCCAACTTGAGAGATAGGATAGTTTAAATCTCAAATTATAGTCGCAATTTTAATTTATTGCTAATTATTTGTCTGTTATTATTTGACAGTCACAATTATCTGTTAACTCCAAATGATTCTAACAGATGTCGATACCTTTCGACTGGGTTGAGTAAGTAATCAATAGATGGCGCTGCTATGGTAAATCTACGAACGTGTC
>WOGR01009047.1:0-11531 GCA_015342045.1 Leptinotarsa lineolata | reverse complement strand
AGAGTTCACTAGACTGCTGGCTGACACTAGAAGTCACAGCATTCTGGGAATGACCTCTGACTTTATGTCTCCAACTGTCAACTACGAACTGCCTTATAAAGTATTTTCCTGAGTTGAGAGAACTGGATCCTTCAGAAGAAGGAAAGATTAAGAGCAGATAGTTGTTGGTTCACAGATGAATCAAAAACACCTTCAGGCTTTGGTGCAGGTGTTTTCAGTTGCAGATCCAGGACAGAGATATCAACTTGTCTAGGGACCTATGCGACTGTATTCCAAACGAAAATCTTTGCTATTGAATTGTGTGCGGAGAGACTGGTAGAATCCAACCTCACACACAAGTCAATAAAAATTTTCTTGGACAGTCAAGCGGCGTTGGGAGTTCTTGGCTCCTACCGAACAACGTCTAAATTGGTAGCAAATTGCCAAAAACAACTCTCCTCAATAGGAGGACTCAACTTGCAAAGGAGAGTGCTGCAAGTATCTTCATCGGACCATTGGCATTACTTTAGGTTTTGCCAAACAAATATTGAACACCTGGATGGTAAGAAGTTCTAAAGAATTCTGTCAAAATCTTCCAGGATTGGCTCGCTCCAAGGCGTTCATTCACCCTCGGAAGCTTGAAACCAAAAAGTTGTTGGACTTTAGTAGGGATGAACTACGATGTCTTACAAGCCTCCTTACAGGTCACTGTCATCTGAATCATCATATGCAGAGACTCGGACTGCCAGAAGACAGTGTATGTTGCCTCTGTTTGGAATATTATGAAACAGCAGAGCATATACTTTGTGTCTGCGTCGCCGTGGACAGAATCAGGTTTTCAGAGTTTGGTAGATGCACACTCTTATCTGTCCTGAAAGATCACTCACCATACAAATTAATCGGCTTCGTCAGGAAGCTGGGTTTATTTGTCGAGTTTGAATAGGTGTAAGAGCCACAATAAAGCCTTGTGGGTTACGGTGAAGGGAAGAATAGACCCACTCACTTCTTACCTCACCCAAACTGACAATACAACATAAATACTTCAACTAAAACTTCAACAAATGTTTGTCGTCTTCTTAGACCGCACTTCGTACCGTACTTTCAACTAGACTTCTCTATCTGCGTGCTCGTTGTGGTTATATACGGGGATGAAAGTCTCTTGAAGCCGATAGGAAAGTTGCTAGAAGTCTCTTGAAGCGATACGACATCTAGAACAATCACAGAGCGCAAGTCGAGTTGAGCGCGATTTTGGCCAAGTTACAATTGATTTTCGACGACCAGCGGCGACCGGCCTTTTTTTACGGGATGATTTACAATAATACAGGCAATACATAAACTACGTTCGTGCAAGTTTGCGTATTTGGAGATTGTTTCATATTTTTATATCCTGTAATCGTATCAATTTTGATGTCTATGAACTTGGAATCCTCAAAGATGGAGTTATGTATACTGAGTGTTTTTGTTTCAGATTATTGAAGTTGGGATTGAAACATCTTTCAATTCATGTGCTTGCTTGAATGGATTTGAAATATTTCATGTTGATTTTTAATATTTGACAATACTTATGTCAAGATTGAGTTAAATATTGTATTTTTATTCATCTACTGAAGGGTTCAATTCCGCGACAATCTTTCACGCGACAAGTCTATATATCGTAAGAATTGTTAGGTGCAATAAACTGATTAGTTTGATTCAATTCGAAGGTTATTATCTGCTTTTCAGAATACGCGAATGAAAGTTTTTTTTTTGAAAAATTTTTTTCATTATCAACTTTTTCCATTTTTCAGTTTTGAAAATGCTTCTCAATTTGTTCATTTCATTCAATGCGCCGTCGTTATCGGTCCTCACAACATTTGTTTGAGCACCATCAAACATTTCTAACCTTTGCCAACTTATAATTCTTTGGAATCACTATCGCCGTCATCTTGTAATCCGTTATTTCGAACTTGTTTCTCCTTTAGTCCCTTTTTTTGAATAAAAAGTGTATAAAAAATAACTAGTCTGCCACCTTTCGTGATTCGTCATATTGGATGTAGGATGACGTTACTTATTTATTCATACTTTCTCATTCGAACTGAAATTTCAACTCAATCAGCAAATTGAGTTGCAAGATTTGACTCAACTTACATACAAACTTTGCAAGCTGAATGAAAGCTTGTTATGTATAAGTGAGGCAAAGGTAACCTCCTCAAAGGGTTGGGGGTTTTGTAATAGTTTGAAGGTGGAAATTTCTTTACCTCACAAACAAACATAAAGTGTTTCGGGATTTTTGCGAAAAGTTCTGTTGGCAGCTCAGCCTCGAGATATATTTTCATTGGCCCACTTTATATATAGTTACCAGACACAAATATTTTCTGATGAAAAATAATGTTTAAATGTAATAATGAACCATTCTATTCAAGATCTCGATTTGCAAACAGATCTCGAAGGCGTGAAGTCAACTGCAATGCACACGTTTTCCCAAAAACGTATTATTCACATCATAGAAGACGTCTTCCTAGTAACGCCTTCAACTAGTCACTGCCGACTGGCTAATTACCTTACAATCAGCAATTTGATTAATGTGTAGAGAAGCATCGTTGTCGGGAATTCTAGCTGCGGAAATGAAGTGTATGGCCAGAAATAAACATTTGAAAAATATATGAAATTTTTAGATGAGAGTCTTATTCGAAATAATGATGATAAGATATGATTTTTTCTACATCACTCATTTTTAGTTTGTGTCAGTAATTATATTCCGCCATATATAGACTAACAGCCTAAATTTTTGATTGAAAAAAAATCTGTTTCAAAATCTGTTTTTTCCGTTAACCAGCTGTCTCACCCCTACCGATGATAACCCTCAGGAGGACTAACGAGGCCTTACCTTTTAACGTATGATTCCTAACACGGGAATCATTTTCTGTTTATAGTTCTGTTACAGTCCAGAATATTTGAGAGTATTCGAAAGCATTCCACATCTTTTCAAAATCTTGTGGAATGTTTTGGAATAATGTAGAAAATCCCGAAACATCCCAGATCATTGTGGATAGTTGATTGAGATATATGGAATAATAGTTCTCTATCCTCCATCTGTGAAAGCATTTTTCATCTGAAAGAAATGGTCTTAAAAATTTAAGTGCCGGAATTTTCTTCCTCTAGAAATTCATAAAACAACCAAGAATATTCAAGAGTGTTCGAGAGAATTCCACAACTTTCCAGGACATCCCAGAATATTCGGGAACAATATAAAATATTCGGGAACATCTTGAAATATCCCAAATCATTGTGGAATAATCAAGAGAAGTATACGTTGTAGTAGTCCAGTATCCTCCATCCATGAAAAAGTTTTTACCTGAGAGGCGTGCCTTTGAAGATATGGGCACTAGAATTTTCATCTTATAGAAATTTCCATATTAGTATAGAATAATCAGAACACCCGAAACATTCTGGAATGTTCGAGAGTAGCCTGAAGCGTTCAGGAATAGTCTGGAACATTCCATATCATTGTGGGACTGTCAAAGGAGTTATATGATGTGGTAGCCCCCTACACCCAATCCAAGAAGAATGATTTCATTTTCACCTAAAGATGCTGAAAATATAAGGGCTGAAACGTTCCAAAACATCCCGACACATATCAGTTTGGTGTTTTACAACATTGTGTAGTAGTACATAGAGCAAAATCCATCGATCTCTCATAACTAGAAGTTCATCCTTCAATTTCAACCAACAGACAATCTCATATCAACAGCCTGGGTGGAGTCGGGTAACTTAGCTAGTAACTAATGACAATAAACTTTGTGAAATTTCACTCTAACAGAAATATGTTTACAATTATCGATTTTTATTCTGTAAACAACAACATTCGAAATGACACGTGAACAACCTTCCAAAATATATAAATATATCTGCTACATATTTTGTGAGAATACTTTTTGTGTCTACCTTCCATTTTTCTCAGCACATCGACTTTTGCACCCTTGGCATTTTGAAGGTAGGGAATTTGAATGCATGAAAATCGTTCACTCTTCGTTCATTCAATTTTTCGCAGACTTTGTTACCTATTGATTTCGTCTTATTTGGCCCTTTTCCGGTCTCTAAGGGGATTTTTATATAGATTGGTGTCATAAATTCGAAATTCGGATAGCTCTATGTATTCACAAGAGAAAGAGTATCTGCCATGCGCGAAAAAATATTAAATATAATACTTATATCTGGCGTTTTTCCAATACCATCGGGAGAGATACTTCCTGAAAATGTGTTGCTGGCAGAAGTGAGCACGATTGATAAAACGAAGGATGATATTTCGACAGGATCGGATTTACGTTAGGAAATTATATATTTTTTGAGATGCGAAATGTGACGACATGAATGGGAAACAGGAACATTCACAGTGGATTGAATGAGAATTTCTTCATAGTATCTATGAAAATGACAAGAAGGTTATTATATATTTTCCTTTTTTGAAATTGAGAAAGTCGAATAACTGTCAAGAGAGCCCACTAATATTATATTTGATAGCACTTACTGAGATTTTCATGAAATAGTTCCCAAAACCGCATCACATATTCACCTACACATTTTTGAATCATCTTATTAATTTTATCAATTTCATATGCACCAGGTGAAATTTTTATAATGGTCGGGGGTGAGATAGCTTCCTTTAAATAGCCGATAACATTATTTTTTATATCCACATGGAATATGGAGTTGTAGGAATAGAAACCGTGTGAGCCCAGACCATAATTAGTGACAATATTCAACACGATGTTAGAAGTTGGCACTCAACTCGCTAGAGTTTTCTGACAATGAAAACGTACATGACCTAACTGACGATTTTCCAGTGATTCATAACTTTTTATTGCTGACAGCAAAATTTATGGAGTAATCGTCGTTTTTTGGGTGGTCTATCCAAATGATCCAAACCATTATGTGTGACTACATTCACATCATTTACTTTACAATAACAACAGAATATTTTTTCAGTAGGTGGACCATCATTCACATCGGAATTACTGCTGCCGATGGAGTCATTGTAAAGTATCACTTTCTCAGTATACTTCTTCTTCGGGAGTTTTTATATAGAAAAAATACAAGAAGACGTGTTGATGAGGTTTTGTCAACTATTTTGTCAAGTATCCGCCAATTCCATTTCATATACTTATACTGTCATCAGATGAAACCATAGCCCAGAAACAATCTTTACTCTGCATGGAACCGCCTTCAGGAGCCTCGTTTCTCTTTGATATTCGTGGATTGAGTGTTCTGTCAATCCTATACATGGCGTCTTCGTAAGGATGAATGTCTTTGCCTTAGAATACTACCATTCATTATCTTCGAAATTTCGAACAGTTGTGAAAATGCTTCGAATATCAATGCATTTTTCGTCAATTTCTCAAAAAAAAGTAATGTAATCACTCTTCTTGTTCGATTGACCATTAGGAACACAGGAAAATTTCAATATTACAAAATCGTTACTACTGTATTCCAGTCAAAACGAGTTACTTTAAATGAGTTATTTGATATTGAGACTGTAAAAAAATTGTGAAACACGCCAGCTTTAGTTTTGAGGGAGACATATATCTACGTGATAAAAAACCCTTATCAGTAACCCTCCACCCACAACAACATTCATATTGGAAATTTCAAATAGAAATCATACCTGAGTGACATCTTACTTGAAAGATCTTTCAATTCTGAAACCATTGATATTACAAAGATAAGCAATGCTGGAAAAAAGTTTGTATTTGAAACTGAGAAGTGAAACTGAACAAAAAATTTTAAACGAGCTTCTATTTCCTCCATTACATTATAGAGAGAATCAGGTGTTTGTAACCTACAGCACTGGTGAATTCTTCCTGTAGTGAATCCCTACAATAGTTGGCTGCGTATCGTAGACTCCTTGATTTCTACCTTCCCCATAGAAAAATTCTATAAAAGTCAAATCGGGGGATTTGGGTGGCCATACTGTAGAACCTCTCCTTTCAATCCATCAAGAAGAATGGAATAGAATAAGGAAATGAAATAGAATAGAATGACTTACTCCTCATGGATAAAATCGTCATATTTCAACTACATCACACAACACATCTTGAATCACTCTTTCTATTGGTGAAATAAGTATGAAAATTTGTTCGATAGTTTATGTGTTTAACGAATTTAGACAGACACAGGTAGAGATTACCTATATAATGATTTTTTTCAGGAAATTTTTCCCTCTTTATCAAAAACAATCATCCCTCATCGTAAACAGACAAACTGTGAGTCTTCTTCAATGCACCAGCTTTCTGTCATCCAACAAAGCTATTTCGTTTTATTTCTGAATTAATTTTCTAATTAGCCGGATCACAAAAGATTTCATCCACTGAAGAGAATACAGAGAAAACGAGAAAGTAATTCTGTTCATCTAGTTAGCCTCTATTCAGGAAAGAGTTCTTTATTCCGAACAAAGGTAGAAGGGTATTCAGTTATTAGAGTTTCCCTTTCGAAAATTGAATGTGAATTGAAACTGAACGAAATCTTTCTTGATGTACTCTTTGACGGAAACAGTTATGAAATGAAATGAAATATTCCAGGTTTCCAATTTGGATTCTGAAATGCACTTTTTATATTTGTCAATAGAAATCTGGACTAAATATAACATGATCGTTTAACGAGAAAAAAAATATTTAAAGCCGTATTGTGACTGTTGGTGGGAACAAGGAATTTTCAACATTGGCTAAAGTATTCTGATCCATTCCCATTCAATAATGAAACTACGTCTATGAATTCTTCCTGAATCAAGTTTCTTATAAACAAATATCATCATTGAATGAACTCAATGTTGCTGAATGGAATAATTCAAAATGACTACAATAATATGGCAAGTTGAATTTTCTAGATGTAAATTTAGGTTTTTGGGGTGGCATCATCATCAAATCCATTCATTTCATTGAAATTGCAATTTTGATATTTTTCAAGTCATGATTATTTTCTGGAGAATTTCATAGAGCAGGTAATTTTCTTTGACACTTTAAATTCATCTTCCTAATATTTTGTATACCGGGAGATAATGATATCTTCGTACACGGCACCATTCAGTTGTTTGTGAGGTAAGCAATTTGAACTTTGAAGAAAAGGTGTAGTTATTGGAGTCGATATTCGTAATGATGAATTAACTGAAAATTTATTCTGGTTTAACCGGAAATGAACCCAAATCAAGATTTTTTTTGTAGCATTCGATAGGATATAAAATTCTCCCTTCAACCGTAAAACACCGAATAGCGGCTTGGGAGTCATTTTGTTCCAATTCTGTTTTGCGGCGCTGTGACGTCATTCATATTATCAAACTACTTTACATAGTGAAAAAAAATTTGCTTCTCTCAAAAAGAAAATTCAAGAATATTACCTTCCCGCCAATTTAAGTACCATTATTTGTATGAAAGAGTAGATTTGCGATATGCAGACATAAATGAGTGAAAAACTGAATTGAGTAAATGTGACCCGACCGGGATTCGAACTCGGGTCTCCTGTTAGCTAAACTTTCACATCAACCAACTACGCTTTCGGAGCCACCAAGTGGAATAACCATCGAATCCGGTATCTTGTGTTAGGCCGAGTTGGAAATTGAATCCGTGACTCTTTCATCTTGTTTCTATTGATGTGGAGATGCATATGTTGATGTGTAGCGCGACCGAGATTTCTCTCGCCGCCTGTGATGCCCGTCTAGATGGGATAATTTCCTAACGAATGGCGTTTTTCGTATGGCCTCGAGATTACTAGGTAATCTCACCCCGTGACGAGGCCTTTGAGGCATTCATTTGATCTTGACAGCGACAGTGAGAACCGTCAGCATGTTCTGAAAGACGGGGAAGTTCGTTAGCAGGGTCTGTAACTGACCGAAAGCTGTAAAAAGACCGTCGACCGAGCTAGGACCGCTGGTTTGTGTTGGTTTCACGGCCCTCGCGTACGAGACACCACTTCTGATCGTGTTGTTTTCTATCGGCCTTCTATTAGGTTGGGCTGATAGGTGTCTAGGCTGAAAGTTAGCCTTTTTGCATTTAGGGTACTCTGGGCATCCTTGAAAGTTAGCTGGATGGTCTCCTTTACAATTAAAACACCTCACCGGAGATTGTTTTGGTCGCTTACATTCGGTCGTCAAGTGCCGACCGGCACATCTTAGGTAGGCGGGAACTGCTTTGCAGTTCTTTTGAGAGTATCCAAATTTATAATAGCGGTAACACTCCCACTGTCGTTCGGGGTCTTTGCGATTCACTTTTCACTCTTAAATTCAGTATCTCCCTGACCTCATATATGTGGTTCTGTTGTCTCGTAACAAGGACCAGTATGAGCGGGAGTGAGTTTTTCGAGCCTGGCTATCGATATTATATCGAAGCCCTTGGCTCTCAAGTCATCTTTGATATATTTAGTTTCGATAAATTCAGGTACTCCTCGAAACACCACTCTTATGATCTTTACTTCTTGCATCGTATAAGTGTGATACGGTATCTTCTCCTTGTCAAGTATATTAATGATTTTTCTGTACTCGTCAGGGCCTGCTGATAGGACTTTTACTCCATCGTTTGTGTTAACAGCCTTTAAGATATTCACCTTTTCTCTAGCGGCTATTTCGTTAAACTGAGTCCACTTATCCTTCTGTCGGATAGTGATATGTGGAGTCATATTCTTTTTTGGGGCCTGAGTTTCTACAGGGGTCTCTTAGTCGTCAGCGGGGGTAGCCATAGCCTCCGGAATATCCATCGCTCCGGAGGTTTGGCTTGCGTCATTTGTCTAAGGATTAGTACTTTCCTCGGTTACCTGAATAGGTTTTCTGGTAATTAACAGATTCCTCAGGTTTGTTGGAAATCTCATTTGTTTTCTTGGAAATCTCGGTTTTTTTCTTTTAAGTATCTCTTTTGGTACCTGTGGTTTGGTCTTTACAGGTACACTGACCTTCCTTTTTTGAGGTTTCTTTATGAATTTCGGTCATCGCTGGACGTTTTTTGAAGGTGGTTGTCTCTTGTTCGTGGCTTAGTTCTTCGTCAGAATAGCCTCTTTCATCGTCTCTTTCATCCTCTGAATCTGTGGGTTCAACGTAGAATTCGTTGCGACCATTTTTTGAGTTGTCTCTCCTTTTGTTAGTCATATATGTGTGTGTATATGATAATTTCTGTAACAATATGTTGTGTACTTCAATTAACTTTGATATAACGGTGAGTGACTTCTCTCTGCTTCCTCTAGTAACCTCGAGTACTAGTTTATTTATTTATATTTATTTTTTATATTTATTATTTATATTTAGTTATATATTTTCCATCTTGGCTATTTCTTCTTCTACCTAAAAAGAAAACGGAGGTACCTCGTTTCTTTTAACAACAACCTGTAAGAAGAAAGGACACTTTTCACTGTGTACAACTACTGTCAGTTATGTATCTATATCTCCCTTTGCGATACGCTGATAAACATACAATATATTTACAATAACTCCACTTTCAGTGGATGCTTACTCTTGTAAGGCTCTCGACTGTAACCATCGAATCATATCCCCAATTTTAGTATTCCATGATGCTACTGCAAAGAATATGGAATTTGAACTGTATTTGAACTGTACGTATCTAAAGATTCAACTGTCATTTCATTCTGGAATTGCTCACATGGAAACAGAAGAGAAATCGCAGAATGGTAGAAAATGATGAATGAAACAAGGAATATACTTTCGAATGTACTTTCCCTACGAAAGATCTCAATGAGTGATGAAAAGCCATTGGAAGAAGAACGGCCAGCTTCAAATAATGAAGCAAGAACTGATTGATCCATTTTCTGCAACAACGAAAGATTATGTGCAAAAGTATTCATCTACCGTTAATTGCGATGTTTCCTTTATCGATTGAGATGCGTTTTTCCAACCGTGTTCATCGTGTTAATACCAGCGAACAAAAATAGTTCTTTTGCTAATCCGTTTCTAATCGAGGAAAACAGATATTGGCATGTCTGTACTGTGCGGGTGAGATCAATAAAGACAAAAAATACGCAAACAAAACAATGTTTTTTCCAGTAAACTCCACTTATGTGAGTGAATGTAATCAAGAAATGAGGGCCATTTGTGAAAAATAGTTAGAGCTTTTCTACCATAATTATACAGGATTGTCTCAAATTCGAGTCTAGCTATGAGGGCTAGGCGAAGTTGCGAAAATTTCGAAATTCTACTTTATGCTCTATTCATCAACATAAATATTGAGAATTAAGAACAATGACTTCGTAGTCGACGCCTTTAAATCACACAAAAAAAATATTGAGAATTTCTTTCGTACTTTACTGCGACAACTTTTAGTGGACCATACGATGGTTATATAATTTTTATACAAGATTTAGTTTGATTTGGGGCACTCTCAACTTTGAAACTTTCAATACTGACCTGCATTTTTTCAACAATATTTTGATCTGTGTTGTTCATGTTATATCGCAAAATTAAAGTTTTCTCGATATATCTGAAAGTTTCAATAATTTTGGTATTATCAATAATATTGGTATTATGAAATAAATTCTATGTTTTCACATCGGCCCCTATGTCTAACACAGAATTATTTGATTCAAAGGTACTGAAATAGTATAATAATGAAACTATCAGATTTTGAGGTTTCATTATATATGTTGTGTCATTGTGAGTTTATGGATGATTATATTTCTTTATAGGAGGGGGTCCCAGAAGTACTAGGCCTGACCTAGAGATGGCGGTAGTTGTTTGAAAAATATCACTATATAAAAAAATTACGAATCTATAAAGTATATGTTACGAGTTTGAAGACGCTGCTTTGTTCAATATTTGTTTGGCAGCCATCAAAAGCGAACTTTTTCGGTGAAATTCTGAAAATTGGTCATCGTTATGTAGTACAATACTTTTATTTGAAAGGCCTGAGCCCAACCAATACAAAAGCTGAACTGGATTCTACTCTGTGCACTCGCCCACATGAAATTTCAACAATGCCCAAAGGTCCGAAATACGCACCAACAATAACCAATAAAAATAGTTTAGATACGTTAATAACAGATACAGCTATTGCATTGGAACAAACAGATAATAGAGATATAGGGGCATATAAAATCAATGAAGTAATTCAGAAATATCCATTTTCAATATCAAATAGTAGAGAAACAGGCATAATAAAAACTATACAACAAAAATAAGGAAAAAGAATCTTTTTCTCACGAAAGCGTATAAATCGAATGCCATGATTATATTCGAACGAAAAACATATATCCAGAAAGTTAAATCAGTCATTCAAAGGAAAAATCTTACTGTCATCAAGAAAGACCCAACGAAAAGCAGTCAAAATGAACTAAAAAATTTCCATTCAGATACTAAAATCATTTTCACGACGAATGGCCTGATGAAAACATATTGAGAGGATAACCCCATAAGACCGGAAGTTTCGTATACAAACAGTCCGATAAGAAAACTAGGAAAACGTCTTAACAAGTTGTTCAAAAATATTACCAATTTCGTCCCACCCCACAGCATTTACAATTCGCTGACTTTAGTGGAAAGCATAAGTAACCAAACCACGCCACATGAGTCTATATTGGTTTCATACAAT